>JAEQBH010007443.1:0-101044 GCA_016808115.1 Tetrastigma voinierianum | reverse complement strand
TATGAGACATGATTCTAATCAGTTACTTGTAATATGTAACCCTCTTTCTAAGATTTAAGTATTTTTCCTTTCCAGTACTTCATACTCATATCTTAGGACTAAAGAATTCTTGTCCCCACAGATAGGATATTGCAAGCCTTCTCCAATTTTATTGACACCTCATCCTACACTTCTGATGAAAATTTCCATCTCCTTAATTAGATCTTTGCTAACACGTGATCAGAATCAATTCAGCAGAAAAAGAAAAGACCTCTGAGTGATTAAACTGATACTTCATTCAACTGTCCTCAAATTATAAGTAAGTTGGTGATCTATTTGAGTAACCCTTCAAAGAGTTCATTAGTTCCATAGTATTAGTCTACCATACCGAGCGCTCTGCTCTCAGGATTCTCCATCTACTGTGTCACTCGGAGGGCCTCTGAGAAATCGGTGAGATCACCGGTACCTTGCATTGGGCCTCTGGTACTAGTATTGAGAACAAATAAATTTATAACAATCTGATCAAATAAATTCGAAATTACAATTAAAGCTTTCTTCCGCCTTATGCGAGAAAAATGACTAGCATCAATGACCCATTTCAGTGAGCTCAACTTTTTCAAAGCTGGTTCACTCATATCAGTGACTATCTAATTAGGAAAATTCACTGAAATCATAAATGAACTGAAATAAATGAACTCCATAAAATTTCCATCATCCATTTAAATCAAACAGTAATGAAAAATATGACTTTATAAAGAAATACCAACTCGAAGCTGCACTTTAGTACAATACCCAAATCCATAAAATTAAAGGATAACTAACAAAATAAGCTATACTAAAACTAAATCTACTAAAATGGAAAATAAAAATAAAAATAAAAAACATACAAAGATTCTTCCAACTTGACAAAGCGTCCACAGGTTGCGGAAGAATTTGTGCACATTACTTTAAAGCGTCCATTATAGGATTTCCAATGTTGGGATTCAATTCATTAATTGTGTTGTGGATTTCAATTCTTGCCCAAATTGTTTATCGTATTTTTGTTTCTGCTAAGGTCGTCATGATAGAGCTTCGGTTTTATCAGTACCTACATGTCGTAGCTTCTTGTTTTAATCGCGACACGGTATACGGGCTTGCTCTTGGATTGTGTTGTGACATACTTTGATAATATAAGTGACATGGATTTTATTTAGTGATTTGTTCTTGTCACTTGAGGATGCCTTATGTCGCGACACTAAACCTATTTGCATCCGGCTTCTCATGTCATACGCTAGAGTTTGTCGCGACATGTTTTCCTTGTCTGGCGACAAAAATTTACCACAGTCCTTGTCGACAAAAATTTACCTTTTTGCTTTGTCAACTCTATCGTGTGAATTTCTTTAGGTCACTTAGCAATTTCCGTCATGACGGGAAACTCCTTGAGTCATGACAGGACTTTCTTCTCTAATTCTTGTCACTTCTTTGGGAACATTTGTCGCGACACATAGAAATCGTATTCGCGACACCTGCCTGGCACGCAATCTTAGGATTCTTCTTGATTTCTATCGTGACATAATTCTTTTATTCAAGTAGCTTTTATTGTTGAGACATAATTTCTTTGTCGCTGACCAGAGATTCTACCTTTAATTATTCACTATGTCGACATAATTTGCTGTTGCCACTCCTCTTACTTTCTTCATCTCTGAGTCGCGACGAAGAATCCACCTGCTTTAAGTATTTTGGTTCTCATGACAGAAATAATCTTTGTCGCGACCGAGATTTGTTGCTCTTAGTTTGTGAATTAGAGATGTTATGTCGCAGAGTTTTCTTTATTTACGACAACAATTATTCCTTGAGTTAGGTTGATGCTAAACTTTGCCATAACATAAAACACTTGTCTCAGTTGACTTGTGTTGTTGTAATCTGGCTTATTTCTATCACGACAAGATTGTCTTTTGTCGCGACAGAGTTTATCTGTTAGTCTTCAGCTTTTTATGAGGCGAAATTATATTAATCATAACCATGACTTTTTCTCTTTGCTTTAATCGTTGTCCGCGGCGAGTCAAAGTTGTCAGCGAAAGATTTTCTTCACAATCTTCTTGATAATGTCATGACGGAAAAACTCTTTGTCGCGATAAAATTTCTCTTTCAGCCATTGAGTTTTGTCTGAGCTTTGTTGCGACATTTAGTTGTTGGCTGCGACATAGTTTCTTTTGGCCTGCTTGAATTTTGTGTCATGACATACAAAAGTTATATCACGACAAAGACTGCTGCCTTTTCCACCTTTTTTTTGCTTATTTTATGTTTGTTTTTTTTTTTTTTTTTCAAATAACACCTACAAAACATAAAGTTGGTGAATATTATCATTGGCAAATGATATAAAATTGTTAAAACATACCAAAAAATGGATTAAAAATAAATGAGTTTAAGACTCATCAAATTCCCCCGAACTTAAATTTTGCTTGTCCACAGAACAAAGAAAATTACTTTTGTTTTCTCGAACAATTCGACACTTTTTATTTTAAGGACATTTTTTCTATTTAAGCAATTGGGTAGGAAACATATTTCAGTTGTAAAATTACTTCTAAACATGTTTCCAATCTAGAATCAGGAAGATTTTACATTAAGTTCACTGAACAGACAAATATATCTCGTATGGTGTAACAATTTAATTATTAAATCACGATGCATGTGTGTGTGTGCCGGTCTTTACTCTTTTTCTTTGGCGAATCGGTTAATCTTAGGATAATGTCCTCGATTAACATACTCTCCTTTCATTTTTAAAGTCTCGCTATCCTTGTTTATCGTATTAATCTCCACTAATGTAGGCAAAACACCACCTTCAGAATCAAATAGGTCTTTTAGGCTTGTAATGTGTGGTTTGGGTGACTAGGTAGATAATTAGACATTTTAGGCTTAATTTTACCCATACTTCATTGACAACTTACACTCTTGCCTTCTTGATGCATCCTTGATTTCTCTTATTTTAAGTTTCTAACCTTCCTATCATGTTTGTGCATCTTTCTGCATATTCTTCATTGTGGTGCCTTTTTCTCTTTTCATTGTCCTCACACGAAAGTCTTCTCTTCCTTATTTTAGAAGCTTTTTTCACTTTTCATCTCTCCACCAAGTTTTTATGGAGATGGTGCAATGTGTCTTTTAAACTTTCTACCACCCTTAACGAACTTTGGGTTAGTAACTCCATACGAATGGCATTAGAGTGCTTTAGGTGTTGAGCGACCCTAAGAACTTAATGGTTCAAGGGAGGAAGGCTACAAGACCAAACTCATTCCTCCTTGATGTTTTACTTTTTCACAACTTCTTTCACAATCCTCTTCATCTTTTTTTCTTATTTCTTTGCATTGTCTTTTATACATTCTTTTCATCCTTTTCTACAACTTGAAATAATATTCCCCGAACTTGTCACTTTTAAATCCTTGATGTACTTTATCGATAATCTAGAGCAAATACTTTGTCTGTACCCTTTCCTTACTGGATTATGTTTGGAAGAAAAATTAGCTTCTCATCTCTTTGGTTGATGCGTGAGATTGGTTGTAAACTCAAATAAGGGAACTAGTGTATATGCTTATGCATATATAAAAGGCAGAAAGCTTTGAAAGGCTCAAACTTCCCAAGATGGCCTAAATCATGTTTTCCTATTAGTGGTATTGCCTAGGATTTCGCCTTGACTAATAATTTAACAAGTTCTAGGACATTGGAGAGCTTACTGTGATGGATCCCAGAAGATGTTCCTAGTCTTGGTACAATTTCTTTTAGAGTTATTGTTGACCATGTGTATAGTTTATCAAGATTTTTATAACCAAATTGTTTACACAAACAAAATTATAGGTCTTATCTATTCCCTCAATTTATTAAAGTCTTCCTTAATCTTGAAGTTCAACACATTTATTCATAACCTTACAACTTTCCATTTAAATTTCATTTCATCTACCCCGATACATCCTTAAATTTTTGTTGGTTTTAAATTTACAGCTGTTGTATTTTTACTTTAAATTCATAGGATTCATTTTAATCATGCTTTGTTTCAAATAATCCAACACAACCACAGACCCACAATTCTTTCTTCAATTTCATTCAACCAAACATCTTTGCGGCAATTTAACGATTAGATCGGGTAATTTGGTTTCTCAGTATTTCAACTAAGCTATTTATCCATGATGAGGAATTCTAACTATTAAACATGAAGGAAGGAAAATGTAGACAAAACAAAAACAAACAAACAAGAAAAATCAAACAAAAGTGAACGCCAATCTTGCAAAGAATTTTCTATTTTATTGAATTGTCAAGGATTTGGTATTGGTTACAAAGAGGAAAAAGATATGGAAGAGCAGGACAAATTTCATTTTTTATTCCTTGGCAGCTTCCATTCTTAAGTATTCCTTGACCTCCTCTACTAGAGTTAGTTCCTTTTTTCTTGTTTCACTAGGGGTTTTATTTTGGGCTGGTGCTTTACAAGGTTTTGAAGGTCCTTCATCATCTGGATTTGGGTTTAAGAATGGTAGTATTGGATTTGTTTCACTTGGAGGGACTACCGTGTATGGCACACGATCTGAGATCCTGATTTGTGGTAATGCTTTCTTTTTGTTTGAGACTGTCTTCGCCGCCCAGTCTAAAATTTTTTGCATTGCTCTCTCATCTGAGGTTCTTCCCTGCCACCCAACCAATGACTCAAAGGAGTGTTCTGCGGTGACTTCCTCGTAAGTCATTGGCCAGCTTTGTACGGTGTGTGCCCATCTTATTCAACGATCTTGGTCCCTTTTTTCAAATTGGCTTTTCCATTCTTCATCTTTTCTTTAAAGCATTCTCTAAATTCTGGTCCCTTCTTTTTAAGCTCTTTGCCTCCATGTACTCAATCGCCCCAGTTGCGGTTAGACTTCAGTGTTGTCCTTTCTTTCATCTCATGTTACATGGATTTTAGCATCTCCTTCAGTTCTACATTATTACATTGGTACCTAAACGCTTGTTCGCCAGGTTGTCTCAAATTTGAGGGTGCATTTAAGATAGGGCTTGGGCTTCCCTAAAACTCTTGTTGCCTTTGGGCTGGACTCTCCCATTGTGCTGGCTCGTAGAACCTTTCATGCTCCCTTTCTTCTCCGCCCTCTATTTTCCTTCTACTGTTTTTAGGACCTTTAGTCACTCTGTTGGAGTCAGAGGATCTTTCTGAGGGTATGTTTCTTCTTGTCCCCATTCTTCCTCAACTCCCCCAAGAAGGCATAGGCTGGTTATAGTGGCTGGGTGTGGAATCAATCCCATGTAATTGCTTCTGAAGTAACTCAAGATGGAATTTTCAATCATTTTCCCCACATTTATCTTGTACCCTTTTAGCAATGCATAGAGGGAGGATTGTAGTCCTTCTCAGCATCTGTGAGGTGCTTTGATGGCAAAAGGACTAAGCTGATGAAATAGAACCATACCTTAGCCTCTTCAGTTAAATCTCCTACAGTAATGGATTTGCCAAGGGTTTCTTTATTCCCTTGCATTTTCCATTCTCGGCTATAAGCGGTCTGCCATCTTTTTGGTATTACGCTCTTTCAATAGTTTCTTGAACTTTGAACCATCTTTTGCCTTAGCCAGTTAAACAATGTATTTATCTTCTCTTTGGTGAAGTCTATCCATTATCCTCTAACGTACACTTTATTTCCTTCTTTTCCACCATATTGCGAAAATTCTTTCACACAAGTAGCGCACCCGGGTTCCTTGTGCTGTGATTACTTCCATTCTCTCTTCTCAAGCATTTCAATGAAATGGGAGATAAGCTTTTTGAAACCTCTTTCAGCAATGAAACCTTTGTCCTTCAGACTTTTCTCCATTAGCTTTCATTTGCTTTACTGATATAAAAGTTTCTTACTTTTTAGCTCTGCTGTTTAGTTTTCTTCGAGTTCTCCTCTTCCTTTTTCTTGATTCTTCCTCTATCGGCCCAAGCTCTCCTATATCTTCAACTCTTTCTTCAGCTTGCATTTCCCTTGATTGAGTTTCTTGAACAGTCCCTTCCTCTACTTCTATGTATGCTTCCATCATCTCGTTCAAATTCGAAATGAGGTGCGACGGCTTAGACATGGTCAGGTTAGGGTTTTGGAGCTCTAGGGTTTTTAGAAGGCAAGATGAGAGATATTTGAGTAGGTGAAAAGGTTGATGGTTTATGAAAGAGTGGCCCTTCGAGTTTTCAAAAATTTCTATTTATAAGCCAATTGTTTTGTTGTGTCTTCTTAAATGTCCTGGCATCAACTGCCTAGGGTTCGTTCCATTTCTAATACGATGTCACGCGAGTTTAATCATTTGGAAAATGGGCGATCAATATGTGACATTGAAGGATAAATATTGCGACATTATTTTAATACATCTTTTGAATCTATGTCACGACAATTAAGAAAATATGTGTGTGACATAAACTTGCCTTTCCCAAATTAGTCGAAATCAATTATGTAGCGACCTGAGAGAAAGTATGTTGCGACATTTAATAAAATTTCTAATTTATCTTTCCTAGTTTTCCTCAGACACATTCAAGCAGGTGCATTTCACTCATACCCAAGCCCAGTGCCCGTGCAAACTCATTTTAATCATCGAAGAATCTCGATTCAAACACCGAACATAACATTTCCTTTACTTTATTCAATATAATTTGCAAGGATGATGTTCAAACTAAAAATAAAAATAAAATAATTTTTTTTGAAAACAACAAAGCTATCATTCATTTTCTGCATTTAAACTAAACTCGCATTCCCTCAAACATCAATTATGCATTATCATTAAGAACAAATTGAGGAAATAGAAATACTCATACACTTTAGCTATTTTAATTTCTTTTTGAGACGATTATTAGCTGTACTAAAATTCATTTTAATATAGCTTCATTGTCCTGAAAAATCAGCAACAACTAAAAATAAAACTTCCAACATAATTAATACTAAATAAAAAAACACAAAATTTAACCACATTAATCTAACTATTAAAAATTAAAATCACACTTTAGGTTGCCTCCCGAAAGGCTCGATTCTTGTCTTTAGCTAGACATTCTTGATAAATTCTTCATTTCAGCATCTCTTTCATGTCACTCCTCTAGTGCATTGTTCTTCCTCAATTTCTTCCCAATGTCTGTTTCATTCTACATCTTCTTGTTTCTTTGCAATTCATTATTTCCGCTCAAGGAAGTAGATGTGAAATCTTTTGGATTTATCTCTGTACTACTGGGAAATGCATTCCTTGATTGGTTTTGTAAGGAAAGGGCTAACTGCCCTACTTGAGTTTCCAAGTTCCTTAATGAAGCATTAGTATTTGTCTGAAACACAATTGTGTTTGCTTGGAAATTTTCAAGTTCATAAAATCTTTTCTCATGCATATTCAGAATTCTTTTGTTTTTCGAGCATGGAGTGCGACATACGATCTTCAATGATTGAGCCCTTTTCTGACCCTGATATTCTCCTCTATTGTCCTTCTGCTGCTGCTATTCTTGGAACCTGGGTTGAGCATAAGCCTAATGGTAATTCTGTCCAGGTCTGGGGCCTTATTGTGCTCCTCCACCATATGAAAAGCTTTCATGGTTCCTTAGTGTTGGTGTATAGTGTGTTGGAAAGTTAGGGTTAGGCTTAAAGTGATAAATTCTTTGCTCATTTATATACTTGGTCTCCTCAACTTGGTAGGCTTCTTCTTCAGCTAGTCCCTCAACACTGCTTCTAATTCCTTCTTTTACTACTCCCACTTCATGTGTAGTATGCATTCTCCTATCATTGCTTCGATTTGTTCATCTTGCATCGGCTTTGCTTATGGCGGTCATACGATTCCTTTCGATCAAACCACTTCCCCTCATTCTTCTTGCTCCTAAAGCTACAAATGGAGCCTTGTAGATTTGCCATTTATGAGTCTTCAATCAGTTGCCTTGCCTCCTCTGCACTTCTTCTCTTGAAAGCCCCACAACATGATGCATCAATTATACCCTTGGAGGCATAATTCATGGCATGATAGAATATATCCATTTGAGTGGTCAGATCTATTCCATACATAGGACATCTTTTTAACAGTCTCTTAAATCTTTCCCATGCATTGAAGAGACTCTCCTCTTCCTCTGGCAGGAGACAATTATTTCTCCTCTTCTCTCGGAAGTTAGAGTTGGAGGGAAAAATATGCTCATACAGGCCTCACAGCTCTTCCCGGTTGTTCCTTTAGATCCATTTATGATGAATCAAACCCCATGTTGCCTTACCTCTCTTAGTGAAAAGGGGAAGAGCTACATTGTTACTTCTAAGTCTCACCCCATTCGGTTTGACTTTGTTGTCCATCCTCATGGAATCCTTCCCATATGCTCATTGGGATCTTCGGAGGGATGGCCAGGTGAATTAGTCTTTGTTGTTCCATGGTAATCAATCTTTGGCTGACTCAAAATTGTTGGCTTCTATGGCAGGTTGTCTCACTGCAGAGTACTCTTCTTGGATAATAGGCCTCCAAAAGTCATCCATAGTATTAGGCCTCCTCTCTGCTTCTTCTTTTGGAATAGCCTGCAGTCTTTCTCTTTGATTTGCCATATTTCTGGATTCTGCTTCTGTGATCTTCCTCAAATTCTTCAGTGTTCTCTCAATTTTAGTGTCTAGAGCAACAAATCTGATTTACAGTTTCTATGCATTTAAATCTACCAGTAAAAACACTAAGATCAAATAGATTCTATAGAGCGATTGTCTCCATTTTAAGCTCATAGAAAATTTTCGAGTAGCTTCTTGACTCTTGCCATTAAAACTATTTACGTGATTTCTAAAATTTATAATATCAAAAGAAAATGTCAAATTAGTAAATCCCTTTTGGATTTAGAATATTGATCCTTAAATTCATCAATTTGATTTCCCTGACCATGATTACTTAAAAACTTGTTAGACCAAATTGTATGATATGATCGAGATGTATGCCCGAACTACAATCTTTGCCACCAAAACTTTTCGAGTCCCTGACAAACGGCGCAAAACTTGTTCAGACCATTTTCATATACATGAAAAGATGGATTTGTTCTTTTTTTTTTTTTTTTTTGTAAAATGACTCATTTAAGATTTGTGTGTGTGGTCTTGATCACTGTTAGTGCATAGGTCGTACAAGTAATAAAAGTGGATATTTAAAGTCCAGATATCGTTCCCACGAGGAAGGATGACAAATCAAAAGACTAACTACCCAAACTACTCAAGATCATTACTATTTGAACTCCTCTGTTATGATGATAAGAGGACTAAAATTGTAGTCCCTAGGCGAAATCTTTTAATACTCTGAAAAAAAAAAAATTAAGTTTAATAAAATTGGGGTTGAGGATTTACTAGAAGTGAGTGGCTTGGACATGTATCAATTAGTAATAATCAATTTCTGTCATTTCCAATTCATAGCTCAACCATAAGTACAGGCGGGTTTGTCAAAGATGCAAGGTAGTATGGTTGGTTCTCATCAACCATACTTTTCAGCGATTAAAGGTTCATATTCATTTATGAGATTATGATTCTAATCAGTTACTTGTAATATCTTAACCCTCTTTCTAAGATTTAAGTATTTTTCCTTTCGGTACTTCATACTCCGGATCTTATGACTTAAATTCTTGTCCCCACGGATAGGATATTGCAAGCCTTCTCGATTTTATTGACACCTCATCTCGCCATTGAAATTTCCATCTCCTTGATTAGATCTTTGCTAACACGTGTCGAGAATCAATTCCTTGAAAAAGAAGACCTACGAGTGATTAAGCGATACTTCATTCAAGCTTGTCCTCAAATTATAAGTAAGATTTGTTGAAATCCCTATGAGTAACCCTTCAAGTTCAATAGTTCCATAGTATTAGTCTACTATACCCTGACTCTAAACTCTTAGGATTCTCCATCTTTGTGTCACTCAGAGGGCCTCCTAGAAACTCCAGTGAATCTGATGCTGCATTGGGTACATGGTACTAGTGCGGAAACAGAAGTAAATTTATAAACAATACCAAACAAATAAATTCAATAATTCTAATTAAAGCTTTCTTCAACCTTATGCGAGAAAATGACTATCATTACTTGACCCATTTTCGGTGAGCTCAACTTTTTCAAAACTAGTTCCTCATATAAGTGACTAAGCTGATCAAGAAAATTCAAAATCCACAAACAAAGCTGAAATAAATAGACTCAAGAAACTTTCCATCATCCATTATCAACGATAATTAAAAAGATGACTTTATAAAAGAAATACCAGCTTGAAGCTACACTTGATTACAATACCAAATAAAAATTAAGGAAAACTAACAAAATAAGCTATACTAAAACTAAATCTACTAAAATGGAAAAATAAAATAAAAAATAAAAATAAACATAAAGTCTTCAACCACTCATACATCTTGGAGTTGCGGAAGCTGCGCACATTGCTTTAGAAGTGTGCATTTATAGGCTTTCCAATGTTGGGCTTCACCCTCGTGAATACGTTGTGGATCCCCGAAATTATGGCTGAGGTGGTCTCTTTGTCACAACCTTCCAGAAAGGTCTATCGCGACAAAGCTTTCGGTCTTTTTTGGTGCCTCTATGGCGCTTCTTATTTCTATGGCGACACCATTCTCGGGCTTGCTCTTGGATTATGTTGCAACATACTTTGATAATGTGACGACATAGATTTTATTTAACAGTCTTGTTCTTGTCGCAACAAGAATGTATTGTGTCGCGACACCAAACCTGTTTGAATCTAGCTTCTCATGTCCTTTTGCTTCTAGAGTTTGTCGGAACATAATTTTCCTTGTCGCGACAAACATTTACCTTTTCAGTCTTTCAACTCTGTCGCCACAGAGTTTTCTCCATCGTAACAGAATTTCTTTGAGTCCTTAGCAATTTCTGTCGCGATAAGAAACTCCTTGGTTGCAACAGACTTTTCTTCTCGATTCTTATAAACATTTGAGCTATTTGTCACAACACGCCAGAAATCATTGTTCCCGCGCCTTCTGTACTGCAACTAATAGTTTCTTCTTCAAATTACCTTTAGCAACAAAATTCTCTTATTCGAGTAGCTTTTATTGTAAATATAAATTTTCTTTAATCACGACGAGTGCCTTTAATTCTTCACTATATATGACATGATTTTCTTTAATCGCCACTCCTCTTATTTTCTCTTCATCTCCTTCCTGCCTGACAGGAGAATCCACCTTCTTCATGTTTTGGTTGTCGTGATGAAACAATCTTTATCACGATTGCTCTTGGTTGTGAATTCTTAATTTTATGTATGAGACCCTCTTTATTCGCGATAGCAATTCTTTCTTGATCGACTTGATCTTTAAAAACTGTTGCAACATAAAAACACTTGTCTCAGTTGACTTGTGTTGTAATCTAAGCAATTTTTGTCGTGACATGATTGTCTTTTGTCGCTACAGAGTTTATCTATTAGTCTTCAGCTTTTTATATTGCGACATAAATTATATTGTCGCAACACAACTTTTTTGCTCTTTGCTATAATTGTTGTCGCGACGAGTCAAGGATTGTTGCGATAGAGTCAAGGATTGTCGTGATAGTTTTCTTCACAATCTTCTTCCGTAATGTCGTGACAAAAAACTCTTTTTCGCGAAAAGTTCTCTTTGCAGCCATTGAGTTATGTCCCGAGCTTTGTTACGACATTTAGTTCTTGCATTTACCAACATAGTTCTTTGCCACCAGCAGATTATGTGTCGAGCATACAAAAGTTATGTCGCGACAAAGGCGTGCCCTTTTCCACCTTTTTTTGCTTCTTTTCCATTTTTTTTTGCTTCTTTTACCTTTTTTCTTTCTTTTTCAAATAACACCTCTGAAAACATAAAGTTGGTGAATATTCCATAATTTGGCATAAAAATAGGTCTAAAATTGTCTAAACATGCGAAAAATGGATTAAAATAGATGAGTTTAAGACTCATCAATGACCCACTGCTATTTAGAAGAGGAGCAAATTAGATTATCTAAAGATGTGTACCAGAAGCTAAACAGGGTGAAATTTAGATAAATGTCATGCATTACCATATGGAGGAGGACACTTTGTAGGAGGCAGACAACCTAAAATTCTCAGTCCCGGGTTTTATTAGCCAACTCTATTTAGAGAATGTTACGAATGGGTGAAGCATTGTGATGATTGTCAGATAATGGGCAACATAAACCAAATAAATGAGATGCCTCTATAAGGAATCTTAGGGTCACGGATTTTTTATGTATGGGGCATAGACTTCATGGGACCCTTTCCCCCATCATTTGGAAACTTATACATTCT
Source organism: Tetrastigma voinierianum (assembly GCA_016808115.1). NCBI lineage: Eukaryota > Viridiplantae > Streptophyta > Magnoliopsida > Vitales > Vitaceae > Tetrastigma > Tetrastigma voinierianum. The sequence goes on along the minus strand of JAEQBH010007443.1, from coordinate 88,861 downwards.
CCTTCACAGTAGTTATGTATCAAATGGGTTGAAGCCATAGCTTGTCGAAATGATCTGGTGCTGCAGTTGTGGGGTTTATTCAAAGAAACATCTTGAGTAGATATGGAGTCCCAAGGACAATCATTAGTGATGAGGGAAGTTATTTTGCAAACAAGCTGTTTGCAAAACTCTTGAGCAGATATGGAGTCAAACATGTTATGGGATTGGCTTATCACCCTCAGTCAAATGGGCAAGCAAAAATATCCAATAGGGAGATAAAGAATATACTAGAGAAAACGGTAAACACAAGCAAGAGAGACTGGTCAGTAAAGTTAGATGATGCACTTTAGGCTTACAGGATTGCTTATAAGTCACCTATTGGAATGTCCCCATACAAGATTGTATTTTGAAAGCCTTGTCATCTCCCTCTTAAGCTTGAATATAAGGTTATGTGGGCAATTAAAAAAGTGACTATGATTTCAAAGCGCTAAGGAAAAGAGACTACTTTAGATGAATGGTAGAAATTTGAAATGAAGCTTATGACAATGCGGGATCTACAAGACAAGACCAAGACCTTGGCATGATCAGAGAATTCAGAGAAGAGTTCAGGAAGCAGGAGGCTGAGTCTCTCTGGCTTTGATTTCTGTTTCTGACCCTTTACTGGGAGAAGCGATCAAGATGGAGTGGTCCTTACACGATGGCTTGCAAATTAAACCTTTTGGGGTAGTGACACTAAGAACAAATTCAGGGAATGAGTTCAAAGTGAATGGCCAAAGACTGAAACATTACCTTGGAGAAATTATGAATGAAGAATGGTCCCAAATTAGAAGAGATTCAAAAATTGCTAAAAGGAAAGCATACGACAGCAGTGTCTAGCTAAAGACATAAAACTGAGCTACTACTTGGGAGGCAACCTAAGCAATTTTTATTTTAAATTGAAAGCTTAATTTTGTTTAATTTTATTTGTTTTGAATAGTTTTACTTATTTATTGTTTTAGTTTTAGAATGTTTGAAACTTATGTTAGTTCGGTTTTTTGCTTAATTTTAAGGCATTGTTGCAAATCTGCGAAATTCAGTTGGAAGAACTTATTTGAAGCGTGACGAGAATTGACCACACAAGTGAGTTTATTTCCCTAACTTGTTCTTTAAGGATAATGCTCATGTTAAGTTTGGGGGAGTTATTTATTTTTGGTTCACAAATTGCATAGCAGCTTCATTGTTCCTAAGTTTTTATGAATTGTGTTTTAGTTTTGAATGATAATTGTTGCAGTACCAAGAATGTTTGTTGACTTGTATTGAGTTGAGAATTGAGCTTATTTGGCCATGCTTGAATTGAGATGCTTAGTTCTTGTTAGATTTGTATTCACAAGCATGATTTGAGTGTGTAGAAATGAATAAATTGTGGAAAAATAAGCAGGAATTAGGAAAAAGAAAACTCATCTCAATGTCATGACATCGTTCAAAAACTTTCGATAGCCGTGACATCGGCTCAAAAAAGTCTAGAGCCTTGACATCAATTTTTCAATGTCTTGACATTCTACACAATGTCACGACATCAAAGTGGAGTCGCGACATTGCATCCACAATGTCGCAACATTGAATCAAGTCACTTAAAATTTTTAATCAATGTCACAACATCGCACTTAGGGTAGCCTTCCTATTTAAAGGATCACATAGTGAAAAATTGAAAATCCAAACCAACTCCTTCAAACTTCTGAGCCCTAACCTTTTTCCTCCTTTAATTTTCGAAAAATCTAACTAAGATGTCTAGCCCCAACTCTCCCATCCTAGGCAAAGTAGTTGAGAACATTGTGGAGGATGTTTTAAGAAAGAGAGCTGAACAAAACGTGAACCGGGGTGCTCCTCTAGGAAGAAATTAGGGAAGCGAGGATGTGGAAGGGAACTGAAGAAGAAGTAAAGAGTATTCTTTATGGAAAAGGGTGAAGCTTTCCGAAGACTCTCCTGAAGGGATTTGATGAAGAAAGAGGATTTAAAGAAATAGTTTCTCCCTTCAAGGAAGAAGTAGAGAGAAAGGGTTGGGAGTTTCTGTGTCGACACTTGGAGCCAAGCAGAAGAGCCCTGGTAAAGGAGTTCTACTCCAATGCGGGCAATGAAGGAGCGTGACCTTACATGTCGAGGAGAGATGGGTCCCGCTTTTGGAGAAAGAATAAATCTCCCAGGCTATTGGCCCAAAGGGAGGGTACTCTCTGGAGTTTCGGAGGCTTCAAAGAACCCAATTTCGAAGAAATCCTCAAAGAGCTCCTGATGGCCAAAATTGAATATGTAAGAATGAGGACAATCTCCAATTCCTTCATCAATAGAGGGGACTTAATTGAAATAAGTAAGGTTTGGTTTTATTTTGTAAATTTAGTACTCATGCCCTCTAAGCATGTCTCAACTGTGAGATAGGATCGCACAATACTGTTGTATGCGCTAGTCAAGGGCTTTGAGTTGAATGTGGGGATAATTGTTGAAGGTCCATCGGTTTCAGGCAATTAAATTCTCGAAACATCCCCCATCCTCTTTGATCACTATCACATTAATATCAAAGGGTGTAAAATTTAAATGAAGTAAGGAAGAGAGGCCCCAGGCCTCTCTCTCTGTTGATCCATGAGCTCCAGTGGAAAGTGAGGAGGGTGACAGAAGAGAGAAGACCAAAAAAATGAAGAGGGCAGAAACCGTAGAATAGCCTAGGGAGCCAGCCCCTACAGCTGTGTCTGATGAGGGAGCCAATAGTGAGGAAGGAGGGGAATATGAAGCATATGCAGAGCAGCCAATGCTCTCCCTTACTACCGATCAAGGGACATCAGCTCATACTAGGACTAAAGAAAGAGGTAAATAAAGGGCTGAAACGAAGAAAGTAATACCTCTTATTTGTTATCACGATGAAGAAAAGTAAGCATAAATGAAGGAGAAAGGATAGGCTTGAATAAGAAGGAGCTCAGTGGAGAAGACAACCACCTTAGAGGTGCCAACTCAAGAAAAAAATCACACTCTAGTAGCAGCCTCTAGTAGAAATGAAGGATGGAGATAAAGTTGGATGACAGGGTTCTAAGGAGTTGATTAGGAAGGAAAGAGAGGGCATTTATCAATAAGAAACTGAAGATCCTAGAAGTGAGAGAGAAAGAGATGGAGTAGAATATGCTGCAGAAGGCTAATGCCTTTAGGTATTTGTACAAGGAGCCCTAGAAGGAGATAAGAGCCACCATCCAAAAGAGGGATGAGGAGATGGAAGCCTCCCTGAATTATAAGGAGAAGCTGTGGATTGACAGTGTAGACATGGTCAACTCCAACATGATGAGGATGTATAATGCCCAAGGTGAGTTTGAGAGTGTGATTTAGTAGGAGAAAGAAACAAAGATGGTAGTGGGACGAATGTCGGGATGCTAGAATGGGTGAAAAACTAGCTCTTAGGAGACAGAATAGTTGAAAAACCCCAACCCTCCATCTCTAACTTCACTCCATCTAATGCTGGTTATCAATATGAACCAGTAAACCTCAAACCCTCCAAATCCCAAAGGAAAAAGAAATAAACTCAATTGTATCTCTCTCTCTCTTGTAATTCAGTTCTCTGTAATTGAAATAATAAATAAAAATATAGTTTTTGAATTCTTTGTGCACTTGTGTCCTATCTTCTTATCTTTTCTTCTTTCCATACAGTTTACATTCTGCAATGTGTGAAGAATAATCAATTTTGAGGAGTGTGGATTGCTTTAATAAATAATTGAGAATTGATTATGCAGATACATTGGATTACGGTGAAAGGATAAAAGTGTGAAACTCATCGGTGTTTAAATTTGTTAAGGCATAAAATCACGGAACTTGAAAATGAGAGAAAAACTAAGTTTGGAAGTTATGTAAATTGTGTTTTGGTTGAATATTTTTTGTTTTGTATAGTTTTTGAATGATGAAAGCTGCGATTGCTTGTTTGATTAATTTGAGAGAATATTTTGAGTGCTTGTGCTATTATTGTGGATGAAATGTATTGCAATGATGAATCAAAATGAACTGCTGAATTGTTTAAGAGCACATCAATATGTTTTTGAACCAAACCCGAGCACAGTAGAGAAATTAGGCAAAATAAGTGGAACATAATTGAAAGTTGTGATGTTAATAACAAGTAGGCTGAGATTTTAGGTTCTAAAAATAATTGAAATTGATGATAATGTTAATTAGGCTGATAATTCTAGCCTGCTTAAAGCAATCTGATTCTTCAGATAATAGAAAACTTGCACATTGGTTACAAGTACCTTGAAAATTAATTACGCTTGGGTTAGGAACACCTTATGGGATTCACTTTCAGTGTTTGAGTCTCAAAGGTCTAGAACTTGTTAGATTATTATTCAAGGTGAAATCTGGCAACCTGACCATTAGGAAATTATTTAGGCCATCCTTGGATAGTTTGAGCCTTTCATATGTTATCCTATGATATGCTTATACGTAGATACCTTAGTACATTATTCCAGAAGCCTAGCTAAGCAATTTCACCATCAAAGCCACGGGAAAGAACCTTAACAGTCCTTCGGTTCTTACCGCTATAAAGAACCTGTGTTTGCCCAAAACTGCAAGATAAGTACAGAAAAAGTGAGCAAGAGTATAAGTTTGGGGGAGTACAAATTCTAAAAAGTAGAAAAGGATGAGAATTAAGGATGTTGAAGGAAAAGAAAGTGAGAAAGATGTAAAAAAAAAAGGTGCACAACAGTAAACTGAGAAGCTAAAAATATGCCAGTTTCAAGGAGGAATGTGTTTTGTCTTATATCCTTCCTCCCTTAAGCAATTAAGTCCTTAGGGGTGTTCTACACCTAGTACCCCAATGTCAACTGGTATGTGAATTGCTGACCTAAAGCTTGTTAAGGAGAGGTAGAAAGCTTAGAAAGTCAAAGCATTGCACCATTCTTAACCTTGAACAAAATGATAGGAAAATAGTTTTAAAAATGAAGTGATTTTGAAACATAAAGTGGAAGAAAAAGTCACGAGTAGAAAACATGCAAAAAAGATGCACCAAAACAAGTTTAAGGGGGTGATTTGAAGAAATTCTAAGTAGAAAAAAGGATGTGACAATAGAGGCAAAATATTGGAAATTGTATTCGGCATCTAGGGTCCAAAATAGATAATTTCTTAGGAAATATCAAATTGCCCATAAAATTGAGATTTTGAGATTTGTCATTTGGCAAACCATTTAATGTATGAAAAAAAAAGAATTAGAATCAATGATAGATTGATAACTGAGACGGGAAGCAATTCATGTTGATAACGTATTGTAAACCCAGAAAGAAAATATGAAAAATTCGAGGAGAAAACCATCATGAGAGAATGAGAGAATGTAGTTTTATTCTCTTTACTTTGATATCTAAAATAAAATAAGAAAACTATTTATAAGTGTTTGGGGAATCTGAATCTACACGTAATCTCACTATTTAAGGCAACTAATATATTTTATTTTATAAAGGTGACCAACATTTCTTTTGTAAATTGAGTGTCATTCACACATTTTCTTATAACAATTTCATGTTATTTTACTTTATTTTTATATGAGTTTTAATTTTATTGTCACATGATGTCACACAGGCACACCAATACACACCCCACCCAATAATTCATGAAGGCCAATATATACTGCTACTTGGTATTGTGTTCTAAGTATTACTTCATTCAACAAAAAGCTCCTTATGGCATATATGATTTAGCTTCAAGTGCAAAGAAAAAACGATATATTGTCCATTTGATTTTATTTTTTTTTATTTTTATTTTTGCAATACATACCATCTCAACGTTGGTTATATTTTTTTCTTATTTTATTTTTGTTATATTTTTATTTTTATTGTGTTGGAAAAGATGAAGAATGAGGTGTTTCAAAAAGGAATATTTGAATTATATAACGCCAAATATTAAAATATTATTAACCACATTAAAAAAAAAAAAAAAAATTCCATAGGTTAACCAACAAAATACTATTAAAAAAAGTTCTAATACATTTATAAGATAATTTTAATAAATTAAGGTATTAAATAACTATCATGGGGTAAACTTGGTTGGTCTAAGGCGAGGGTTTAATCAAATGGTCATCGAGTTTTCTCAAGTCCACTACGAGGTTTTATTTGGTCCTAAATTTTAGGGTACGTGGAATTAGTAGAGATCTGAAGTAAGTGACTTAGACATCCATGGTTATTAAAAAATTAAGGTATGAAAATTTTTATGATAATTCAAATTATCATTTCAACATGTTAACGTGTAATATATTTAGAGGAAAATCGAGAAAGATGGGATGGTGTGGGGCGTATTTGATGGTGCTTTTTTTTTTACCAGAGAAATAAATAAAACAAAAATTTTAAATTATTTTTTTGTTAATATTTTGTTTGTATCTGTAGCTACTACAAAAACAAAAGTAATGGCGCTCAATTCCATGACACTCTTAAAAAAAAACGCCATTATTTATGTTATTATGTGAATTAATGACGCTTATTAGAAGCGTCATAAACACTATAGTATTTTCTCGGTTGCAAGCGCTTATTAAAAACTCTCTGTTCAATAAGGCTTGTTTTCAGTATACAATGGCGTTTTTCAAAGTGTCATAGCTTTGATTAATCATGGTATAAATACACCTCTTTAAATGTTCCCGACCCCCACTGCCACGATCTCAAAACCCCAAAATTTTGTACAAGCGGGGAGATCTTGGAAGCTTCTAATGACAATATTAAAACCCTTTTCTCATATTCTTTCGTTCCCAAAACCCTAAAATCTCCTTTCTCGCAGCGGCCACCACCACCACCATCTTACAGAGAAAATTTGAAAAATCGACATCAATAATGAAACCCTAGAATCTCCTTCTTGATAGGTGAGGAGGTGCTTGAATGCTCTCCAGTCCTCATTTTTTCTTCTTCTTCCTTCTTTTGCTTCTTGTCATGTGTATGTTGCATCTAACTATATTCGACTTTTTAAATAGAAATAAGGATTCAGTAAGGATGGAACATGGAAGCGTAGGTGCAATATAATAGCTTCCACTGCCTCAACCGAAGACAAGCTCATTGCTCCTTTCGATTCTTGTAAATCTCCCATCACTGCCGACGTTGTCTCTGGTGCTGAGAAGCGTTTAGGTGGCACCATAGTTGACGCTCATGGCTGACTTATCTTCCTCGAATCGCATCCTACTAAGTCTAGGTATTGTTCATGCTTTTCCTTCCACCTCGTAACTCTACGTCTTTTGAATTTGCGGTTTTTTTTTTAGCGATCAACCGGTTGGTTCATGTTAAGGAATAGGGGAAAGCAAGGGAGGAACTTATAGACATTACGCCCAAAGGGTTTTCGGTCTGAAACGAGGGGCCCGAAGTATGGAGATGGTGCTTTCAGTTTGGGCGATCCGTAATTTTCTCGATTACAAGGATCAAAAGACTTTACAAGCAATCCATTTTCATCGTAGGCATTGAGCATTCTTAGGTTTTTTTGTTGAATGTTTATATGCTTTAATTTGGTGGTCGAGAAATAAGTAGAAATGAAGAAGACATTGAGAATAGTTCTCGTGGTACCCAATTAGAGCATCGTGAAATAAGGTTTAAGATATTTTTGCCCTATTGCTCGGGTTTATGTTACGATAAATTGATGTGGTGTTGATGTTTATTGACCTTAATCGTGTTCTTTTGATATGATTCTTGGTGGTCGCTAGTAGATTCTTCTCCATTACAATTACTCCAAACTACGGGCGCGGCGGTTGTTATGTAAAACTAGTGTTTGTGAGTTGACCGCTTTGTCAATGTGATAGAAGGTAGTCAATTGATATAAATTTCATTCCTAAGGCCCATATGGCCCATTTTTACAAGTTGTTTGGACATTTGTTTATAATATCTGACATTTGTATATTTCATTTTCTTTTATGTCTCAATGGATAGATATACGGGGAAGTAGTTTGAATCCGTCAGCCAGTGTAATTTATGGGGACAACAGTATTCAAGGTAAAGAATTTGTAAAACCTACTAAAAATCAGATTGTCTTAGGCATTTTAAAATGAGTGTTGGAATTATTTGGATTGCTTGCTTTGTGACCATAATCTGTTATCAGAATCAGGTATTATTTTTTCGATTTATATTTTCTTTGATTTCAGTATACCTCTGTTGTTTTCATTCATGATTCCTGTTGTCTAAGTGTGTAAGCACATAACATATTTACAACAAAGGGAGAGAAACCCATCCCGTCTGGTCTCAAATGTAGGGTAAACACCCAAGATGATAAGTGATGATGGAACCGGGAAGAAAAAGAAACAAGAACTACAAAGCCAGCGCTTGGAAAGAAATTGAGCGATCCATTAAAAAATGGGAAACGTTTAAATTCTTGATTGGGTCGTAGCACAATGGTGCTCGGTAGTTTAGTTTACAAAGTGTGTGTCATTAATAATTCAGCAGTTAGCAATTTATTTTTTGTTTGGGGCTCAGCCGTCCACTGGGTGCCCCTTGACCCATGCCGTGTCGACCCGGCGGGACGGTGCGAGCGCTGCCCGCTGGATCCACTTGGCCTTTGGGACCCATGAGGTGCTGCCCCTAGGACCCCAAATTTAAACGCCCCATAAATGATTAATTTGATTAATTATAATCATGATAAAAGTGATGTTAGATGTATGTTTTGCATGGTGCATGGTTATGGCCCTTTTACACCATATGAATGGATATCAAATTAACATAGACATCCTAAAGTAAAAATATCAAATTTAAAAAGAAAACTTTTAAAACTTTATACAAAGGTTTTGTAAGGTAAACAATTCTTTTCATAAGAAACATCATGGATGATTGTATCATTTCCTTTTTCTTTTATGCACATTTTCTTAGCAACGAACATGAATTAAGCTTCATTCTGGTCTAGATTTGAAATATCGTATGGAGTTATACTATCTCTCCTAAGGAATATTGTTTGTCTTAATCATGTTTTTCTTAGTTTTGCTTACAAGTGATGTTATATTACGGAGATGTTACGAAGTGTGGTTGGAAAGGGAGCGAAAGGAGCAAAGGAGGCTTTAAAGAAGACAAGCAGATTCGATTTTTAACTGCTACGGGAGTAGCTAAATGAATATTGTGAATTAGGAAATCTTACTATTTGTGGTTCTTTCTCTAAATCGTCTGCACAAAATGGGTTACAAGTTATTTGACTTGTGCCCATAAGTTTATGTTAAATGGAAGCCCAAAATATCAGTTACTTGATAATTAACATCTTTTCATTGCTGTTCAACCCGTTAACATATGCTTTGTTATCTATGTGTTTAATATAGAAATTTATTTCTCATGTCTCAGAAGATATGGATGAGTTGTTTGATTCGGGCCAGAAAGGTCTAAGGAATATGAGGATGGGGTTGGGCTTTGCTCTCATTTGCAATACAAAATTCAACAAGCAATATATCAATTAGATGCCCTTGCATACAATGTGGGAATTTGATATTCCACACTCCTCAAATCATTCGAGAACATTTGTTTTTCTATGGATTTGATCAAAGTTACCTTACATGGTATTGGCATGGGGAAGCAGGTCCAACTAGTGGACCAACAACTACCAAGGCAGAACGTTGTACTAAAAATAAGTTCTTTGATGATGTGGACTGCACAATTGAGATGGTAAAAGCTACTCATGATGATTTTCATGCTGATGTAGAAATATTCAATAAATTACTACAAGATGCTAAGAAACCTTTATATCCAGGTTGTAGAATTTACCAAACTACTCATTAGTTAAATTATACAACCTGAAAGCCGCGATATGGATGGTTGATAAAGATTTTCAGAACTATTAGGATTGCTTTCGGTGAAATGTTGCCTCTTATGATGAGTTACCGCTATCCATGTATGAAACCAAAGAAGACTTTGAATGCATTGGGAATGGAGTATGAAAAGACTTCACATGCATGTCCAAATGATTTGCATCTTATATGAGGAATACGAACTAAAAAATGCATCTTGTTGTCGACTGCAGGCCTAAGGTGGAAGGTTAATTCTGGGTAAAAAGAAAAAGGAGTTCATTAAATCGTGATACCACCGTCACGATTGAGAATGTTTCATTCCTCAAAAGCGCAAATATCTCGCCCAGCATGCACAGAAAGAGTTTGATCGGAAGATATGTCATCATCCGATTCCCCATCATGGAGATTAATTGATCACAAATGGCGATTTGGTCTGAGCTTCAAAATCTTGTTGCCATTTCAGCTGATGGTATAAATCCCATAGTTCATTGAGTAGTAAGCATAGTTGTTGGCACATTATAATGATCATTTATAACCTTCTCCATGATTATCATGAAAGAAAAATTTATGTTCTTGTCCTTGTTGATATCGGGTCTGACAACTGGCAATGACATAGATGTTTATTTGGCACCTTTGATACAAGTCTCATTTTACCCCGTGGTGAGTTGACTTTTGTTATATCAAGCAAAATTCCTTTGTTGAAGGTTGTTTTTATTATGGACAATCAATGATTTCCCGACGCCTAGCGGCTTATCCAGTTGCAGTTAAAGTACTTTGCTTGCCCTGTGTGAGTGAAAAAGCAGATTCGAGAGGGTGAAAACATGGGAAAAAGAACTCATACACTGGCCATAGGAAATTTCTTCCATGCAACCATCCTTATAGGAGACAAAAAAAGGCATTTATGTGGCGAGGCTATATTGCACAAAATGGATAATATGTTGTAATTCATAGGAAAGAAGGTTAGTCAAGATAAGTCTAAGGTAATGTTGCATGTTGTTGGAAAAAGTCCATATTCTTTGATCTTGAGTATTGGAGATATGCATGTTAAGTCGCCAACTTGGATGTGATGCACATTGAGAAAAATGTATGTAAAGCATCATTGTGGTACATTACTTAATATCAAGGGAAGACAAAGGATGGACTAACTACTCGTTTAGAATCTTGTGGAAGTGAAACTGAGTCTGAATTAGCACCAAGGTTTGAACGAAAGCGAACTTATCTTCCCCGACACTTTATCTCTAGAATGAGAAGAAGATTTTTGTCAAACATTAGCAAACTGAAAGTTCTGAGAGGATATTGTTCAAACTTTAGAAACCTTATCTGTGAAATTCAAACATTGGCTGTCGTAGTTATCATGCGCTAATCACGACAATTGTTACTGATTGCATTGCGTCCCGGTCTGCTGACATATTGACTTGCTATTGCAGTTCGATTTCTTTTCAAATGCTCTTTAACAAAGTGGTTGGTGTGTCCTGGATGGTGCAAAACAGTTAGTTTGTGACATTGTGCTTGTGAAGAAGTACTTTTCCACCTTCTTTTCTTTGACTTATCCATGATCCGGTACAGTGGTGCATGCTTGTAAGAGAGGTAAGACTTTGTGGACGATTTATCTTAGATGGATGTACCCATTTGAAAGGTTCATGAAAGTACTAAAGAGTTATGTGTCTTAATCATCTTGATATTCCATTCAGATCTTGTTGCAGAGGAAGCTATTAGTTTCTGCGAGATGCGTCATCTTCCGATACAATTGGGATTCTGTTATCAATTGACCTGAAAATTAGGACACCTAGGTTTTGTGTGAAGTTGATCTCATTGTTTTGTTGCAAGCCATCATTATGTGTTGGAGGAGATACAACTATTGTGCAACCTTATTTTGAGTAAAGGACCACCCATTTTGTGTTTTATTATATTTTTATAAATTTACAATATTAAATAAAATTTATTATTTGATTTGTAGAGCACATGACATGGTTGAAAATACGAAATCCTCGTCAAGCTAAGAGGCAAAGTGGCTACAAGATGAGCATAGAGCACTTTTACTTGTGGTTGAGGGAAAGGTATTATAATATTTGTCATATTAATCATATTTTTAACATTACAAATTTAAATAATTAATAACAATCGGGGGAATTTGTGTGAGTTGATGTTGCCATTATTAACGAACTGTAGTTGAAACCGCCTGAAGGTGGATGGCACATATTTTAGCCCTTTATGTGTCCAAGTATAATGGATATACCATTAATGGGTGTCGTTACCATACAAAGGAACGAGATGATTTACGCATAGCACAAAACAGTGGAGTTAGTGTTGTAGCATCAACAATGCAAATAGCAAGTACAAGGATAGAATCAATTTTTGGTGAGCTATGTTTTATGGGATTATTGCGAGATTTGGGATCTTGATTACCAAGTTTAAGTTCCAGTTTTCAGAAGTGTATTTGGGTTGACAATAACGGCATCAAAGTTGATGAACTTGGTTTTACATTGGTTGATTTGGCCGAAGGTGGCATATAAATCAGATTCATTCATTTTAGCATCTCAAGCAAAAGCAAGTTTTCTATGTGCAGACCTGACTGAAGTAGAGATGGTCATTGATCTATCGAAAGAGCTTCTTATAGGAGAATTGGTGACGCCATAGGTTTAAACTGAACATCATCCTTCTATTATTTATTCCAAAAATACTATTCATTTGATGATATGGATGACTCTCAAACCATATGCATGCGGGAAAATAGTGAAGGATTTGGATTGAAAACAATTCTTCCATGTGATTAAATTGCAAGTTTTTTGCTAATGATGTAATAGAATATATTTATGAATGATAATGCGTCAAACTCTTTTGTCCGATTTATTATATGTTAACATGTATGTTTGTATGGATGAGTAATATTATATATGCATTGTTGACTTCTCAATATATATATATATATATTGCATATAGATAGGAGATTTATGTTTTATATTTACTTTGGATAGTTTAATGATAAGTCTCCTTCATCCCAGTTGACTATAATTGTTCTCCTAAATGTTTTAGAGCTTAACGTTTGTTCTTTTCTTAAGATAATCACAATGTTCGAGGACAAAGAAAAAGGTATTTCAACTCTTTTCTCCTTTTAGTTTCCTCTAATTCTTCACATTGTTTTGTATCTAATCTATTGTATGGCATGAATCTGAGATGATGGGCAAAAACCTATAAAAAGAAGAAGTCTCGAGGAATGACCCGAAAAGTAATGGTCATTAAGAATAGGAGCAAAGGAATAAAGCTTCTTATCAAGTACAACCAAGATGGGATTTTGTTGTTGATATACATTGCATCCTGGGATTGCTTGGGTGTATTAGCGAGATGATGGTGCACAATGGGATATAAAGGCGGCGAGATGTTCCCACATTCGATTAAAGGAAAAATTATGGGATTCAATTGAGGTAACCTATTTATACTACAAAAAACATATTATTATTCCTTAAAGATAAAGATACTAATAATTTTGTAATAATTTGGATTATTTGGATAAGCGGGGAAAATTACATCTGCAGACAATGGGAAAGTTTGAACATTTAGACCACTTAGTTGTGAATCACATCATCCCTTTCAGATGTAAAATGTTGAAGAAACCCCAGTTGAATGTAGTTTCATTGAGGATGAGATTGGAATATCCTTGTCCAAGAAGATAAGGCTATCTAATGCATTTCAAGTAAAACCATAAAACCATGCTACTTCTATTAACATGTATTAATTAAATTCATTAATCATATTGAATCTTGTATTAATCTTTATAAAATTGGAGGTAGGAAATTCAGAAGAAATGTACAAATGCCGTTAAGTGAAAAGATGTGCGGATTCAGAGGAAGATTGTGATTATGAATGATAACTTTCAGTTTCCTAGAATTCATACAAGTGAAAATAATAGTTTTTTTATATTTATATATGTTTTCATTATACTAAACATTTTATCAAAAAACTAACTATATATGCATGATGTCAATTGTATAATTCTCATAGATGGTGACATCTGGGTGTACTGAAAGTATTGATAGAAGCATTTTGTGGAAAAAAGCAAGGGAAAGGAAAGATGGAAACTATGATGAGGTTGTCATACCTGTTGTGGAGAAGATTGTAGGTTCTTATTTATAACTGAAGCTTAGTATGTTTGGAGCGAAACTAATTTGTTTACCTATTTGGGACATACTTTTTATAGCATATTTTGTTGTAGGATGGGCTCTTGAAGGATTCTTAGAAATTTAGTCGAAGTTTACTATGGGAGTGATGATATACTTTGGCGCGTGGTACTCCTGAATATAGCGGTCGAGTACGAGGTAAAGGGAAACATTACACTCATAGACGGTATTTACCATCTTGTGGCTGGTCATTTTAATGCAAGATTTTGTAGAGCATCAAAAGAGCGACAAGCTTCGGTTTAGAATTTGGCATTTTAGCAAAGCTTTCAGAAATTGTACCAGCTACACCTCAATGGTATGGGTAGTTGTAACCTGGCGCTCAACCGCATATAATACTGGTGTGGGTTGTAAAGCATGTTAGAATCCAACCTCGACAACACCCAAAGAACCTCCAAAAAAGGTATTTATTTTTTCATTAACTAGTTTTTTAGTTAATTAAAAATGCTTGTAAGCCTAAAACTCTTAGAGGTGGTCAAAGTTTGAAAAATGCAACTCTTATATACTACACATGAAAACTTTCTTCAACATGACTACTAATTTATTTTGGTTGTTTAATTTTATAGGTGAAAATGTCAGTTAGTTTGTATCAAGGAAGAGAAGAAAATATAGTGGCGGGTGGGACAATTTAATACGTAGATATGGTCCCAACTACCTTGTAGTAGTGGATGCTCATACAGACCAAATACATCGCCTGATTCCCATTCCTGATGACATTACTACTATTGGAGAAGCTGTTGGGTATGAAGTTTTGTGGCCCGCTCATTTGATCATTCTCAGTTCTCATCCTAACCAAGTGCAATATTTTTATATATTTACATATAATTAATGAGCATAATTTGTGTTTCAATTCTACATAAAGAGACACTCAACCTTATGTTTTTATAGGAAGTCAAGAAATTGAAAATAGGAAGGAGTTCAAAAATAGAATTAAAAGGCAAATGTGAAAATCCTCAAGATATCAAGAACTTTGACACCACTGATTGAGTCTATTGTTCATTGATCAAAAGTAAAACCAGTAGACATTCCAAGTGATGTTTTTGGAGAGGGTTTTAGAAACTTTCTCATGAAAGAAGATATGGATATGATAATCTCATCAAAGGAAGTGTCAGGCAATTGTATTATATTCTACATATGGTGAGAGAACTTCTACCCTTTTTTTTTTATCTACTTAGTTACATTATAGTTTTTCATTTTACTAATATATTTGGTGCATGTCAAATATTCATAATTTTTTTTAATGATTGTTGAATTTCAATTAGGCATTTGTATAAGAAGATGGTTAAATCATAAAGATGAAAGAACGGTTTTACTTTTGTTAACCCTACATTGGTTTCTAAAATTTGGAATGGGAGAAACGATAATGTGAAAGGAAAATAGGTCAAGGGTTGTGCAAAGCGATTAATGAATGCAGTCGTCTTGGTATATTTTTATTCCATACAACCCAGAGTAAGTTTATCACAGTTATAAGTTTACTCTATATTTTTTACTAGATTCTCACTTTAATATAAAATATTTCAGTTTTCATTGGGTGTTGGTAGCACTAGAGACAAGGACAATGACAGTATACTACCTTGACCCGATGCTACATCAACCATGTGATGACTTGAAGGATATTGTTAACATGTAAGTTTATAAGTGCAATACTTGAATGATTGATGATATATACTTTATATTATTGTCTTTGCCTTAGGGCATTAAGAATCATCCACCAACCAAGCGAGAAAACATCTAAGAAAAGAGCCTACATGGGTAAAAGGTCATGGTTAATATAAATTATTTCACTTTGATTATGATTTATAAATTCAGTTCCTTAGTATTAAAAAAGTATTAAAAAATCATACACTTTAATTTAAGGATCAAATATAATGGGTTACATTTTCATTTGTAGTGTCGAACTGACCCGAGGTAGTGTAGATATGGATATTATGTAATGAGATACATGAAGGACATTATAATTGATTCAAGGCATCTCATGACAAAAGGTTAATCTATACTTATTAATAAATTTTCAGAATATTCCTATTGTTTACTATATCAACCTAACTAATCAATGGTGTATGTTACTCGTTATTAGTTTAATGGGAAAAAGTCTTATAGCGAGATGGAGATAAATGAAGTACGATCGGGAATGGGTCCTAGTGGTGAATTGATAATAACTTTTCTTGAAGGTACAATGTAATGAAGTCTCTTATATTTGTATCAATTTTTTGCTTTGTTGGTAAATAACTCATCAAAGTTAATGTGAAGTTGACAAAGAATATTTTGATGATTCTCACCTTGATGATTTGAATCTATGCAATTTTTATGATGTAGTTATTTGGAAGCATAATGCATTACAATGATTTTCCTAGTAAGTTATATCTAGAACAAGTAGTCATCTCCATAAATTTATGAACATTTTTTCTCGTAACTTTTTTTAATTACATTTTGAAAGAGAGTTTCTTCTTTTCATTCACAAAAAATACATGTTATGAACTTTTTATCATTTTACTTGTAGTTGATGAGTTTAACTTCATATAAAACAATATAACTTTCTCGAGATGTGAAATTTGTGATTACGGTTTCTTCATTAGTTTTGTGTGGCACATTAGGGTTGTGAAGTAGCTCCTGTTTGTGTTAGGTTATTTGGTGGTTGCTCCCGTTTCTTTGGTCATTTGAGTGGCCTCGTGCCAGAGATGTGGCGGCTTGTGCTTCCTAATTCATATTTGTTTTATCGGGTGTTTTGTATCGGGCTGATGCCTTCCTATGTTTTTAAGGGGAGGATTCACATCAGTTTAAGTTTTCTGAGGCTTTGACTGTAGTGTTCTTGGTTGTTTTGGGCTTGCCTTTAGTAACTCTTCTTACTTATCCAAAAAAAACAATATAACTTATTGTTAAATTTTTTTTGTATTTGTGGAGGTTAAGAGATTTTATAAATTTGATTTATATATCAATTTAACATTACAATTGTTTTATTACTTTACTACTCCTTTTTCTGCATATTTTGAATCTCCTTTTCTCTCATGACAAAAATAGAGATATTTAAATAGTGATTGGAGTTAACTTATTTATTGTACTATCCTTGCCTCTTTTAGATCTATTCCTTGCCTCTTTTTAGTTTATTATCTTATTATAACGCTTTCCAGAAAATGCAAGAATTTTATTTATTTTGGGAAGGCCCCGAAAAATCACGTTATGGTATATCGTGTCAGCCTTTTGGATTGATCTGCGAGTATATGCAAGGTATCATTTCTATTAAGCATTGGAAACTTTATGTCTTTTTTGATTGGTTATTGGTGCTTAAGATTTGTTGTTTGCATTCATGTGTTTTATGATATTATTTTATAAGTATATAGCTTATGATTTCCTTTATGGTAGTAATATTAATCCATTTTTTGTATATTTTTTATTTGAAATTTCAATTATATTGAAACCTTCTAGAATAAATTGAATTTCGCTTTGTTTAGGCTTTAATACTTAACTTATTTCTAGTTTAGAAAGTTATATATACCCAAGTATATGGTTATATATCCTATAATTCTTGTTATTGTGAAGCACTTTGTTATTTTCGGATATTAGAATGTACATAATGTTGTAATCCAACCTTTTTGTTTTTATGTCATTCTTTTTTCTCTGGTCGGTTCCCATCCAGTCGGTTGTATCTTCAAATTATCATTGGTGGAAGGTTCTTTTTTGACAGTATTCTATTCTAATTTGAGTTCGATGTTCATTTTAATACCTTGAAAATTTTACCAGCACTCATCAAAATAATAAATCGATGTCTTAGTCTAATTTGTGGTACTCTACAAAAGTTTTACTAGCGGTTTCTATCACAGCATTAATTTGTTTGAGCGAAACATATGGACTCATGTGGTGATTTTGATGGGCTTAACACTCTCTCATGGAAAGGTCCTCCACTACTAACAAATTAAAGAACATTTTGTACTCCTACCCATTGAATCTATGAAACTTGTTGGGAATATTTATTTGTAATTTTGGATCAATTAATGTATATATCGATAGCTGTAGATTTATCAATATGACTTTGATTTTGTTTTGCTCTCTATATTACTTTCATATTATGTGTACATTTTAAATAATTATATTGTTATATCAGGATTTATAACAAATGAAATTAATGAAAATAAGATTTTTAATGTGATAAAAATGATGACACTTGTAATGAGTGTCATGATTCTAAAACAAAAACATATGAAAATCAATGACACTCAAATAAGTGTCATAGTCAAGTTATTAGATTCAAATATTATGAGTAGAGAATGTCCAGCTTTAAATGAATGTCGTAGTTTTGATTCACAAAGATGACGGCCGTATAAGTGTCGTTGTGTGTAAATTTATCTGATAATGATCGAGAACATGACACACATTAAGGAAGTGTCATTGTAACTCTTCAATGGCGCATTAAACGTGTCATTGATTCTTTTTCCTTGTAGTGTGGATATATATGTGTTTGGAGAAAGGTTAGGTAGAGCATCTCACATATACATTTGAGCCAAATCCATAAAGATTTATAAATGTAAAGGGATATGATGAGCGAAATTTGTTTAACTCCGAATCATAGACACGTACATATCCAATTTGGTTAATATTTTTATTCAAAATTTCGTTGGAAGTATCTCAAAAAGGAGTCTTGCCATGCACGTAGTCATACCTACTCCGATTGATAAAATAGAAGATGATACGTGAGTGACTTTAACTGCCGATTTTATTGAGTTTTGAATTAAAATAATTGAAGAAAAATTTTCAAACTAATTTTCATTTTAAATAATGTCCATGTTAATACATTTTAGTCGTGTAGACTCAACCATAAAACCATGGTTATTGTGACGTCAGTCATAAAACCATAGTCGGTCTAATAAAATTGTGCATGATGAAAAAGCATTAGATTGAGCATTATTTTGAAGGAGGATTAGGAGTTGTTTGGTTCATATCTTGAGAACAATTTTTGTTCTAAAATAAAAATAAAAACACTAAAAACTTGTTTGGTAAAAGGGGGGGGCCCCTTTTTTTTGTGTTCTCCATGTTTTCAAAACCTATGTTTTCCAAAAACCCTTTTTTGGTGTTCTCAGTGTTTCTAAAAACTATTTTCTAAAACAATTTTCAAGAACACAAACCAAACAAAAAATTATTTTTGCTCAAAACTCTATTTTATTGTATGTTTGGTTCAACTGATAGATGGTAGTTGATTATAAATTACTGTTTGGTAAAATAGCCAATTGAAGATTAATTTATCTATATAAACGTGATATAGGTGAACAGTTTTTTATATGATCGGAGAGAGAAGGTTTAGAAAGGGCTTTTTATATTTTAATAAGAGTGGATGAGAATAACTTATGATTTGTAGTTTCTCATTAGGAGCTTTTTAGCCCTAATCAGCTATTGATGATTATGAGTTTTTATCAAGCAGCCTATAAAAATTAATTGGTGATGAATTAGCTATATCAGCTCCTCCGACAAGCTTATTTTAGTAAGCAAGGACAAACTCCGACAATGTTTTGAAGGGCTGCTTTGAAAGGTCTGGAAGTAAGGAAGGCTCACGTTAAAATTATTCAATCATGGCAAGTTGTTTCTTTTTTTGTTATATTTATTTTTCCTTCGGTTTGTGCTCGGGTTTCTTATATGGAGTCGTGGCGGACCGACCGACACATGGTTAGTCAGCCCGGGTGGCTCTACCAAAGCATGATTGTTTGGCGGCGGGCCTTGTCGGTGGCGGGCGCTACCCCGATTGACTTCTATCAAATCTTGATCGTTGGTTGGTTTTTGGTAGGCGCCTCACGGTATTCCACCCAGTCGTCAGCTAATGGTATTGACATTAAGTAAGCGCGGCTTGTTGGCGGTGAAAAGGGTCGACCCGATAAGCTGCGAAGGGGCTACTTGACGTGTCCACCTAGGGAGCGGTCGTAGCCTCGAAGGTGGACTTTAGGCCGACGGTTGCCTAATGGGTACTCGAAGTGTGCTACTCCACGGGACCGCTTAGAGTGCAACCTTCGTTTGTGATCATGGGCCATGACGTAGATCACGTGGTGGTGGTGACGGTTGACGGTTGGAGGTTGTTCTACTTTATTGGTTCGTTGTTGCCGTCCATGGTTCTCGGCGCATCAGCCTCATTATATCACGATCATTGAAAATGGATTTAGTCTCTCCGCTTGTGATTTTGGTGCTTGTAGATGGGTAGCCAACAATGTCCCCTTCACCATTATCCTGTAAATACACTTCGATGCTCCAATTCTTTCACTCTCCTCCTCCCAATCTCCTCCCTCTTAACCAAACCACTTTTGCTCAATTCAGGCCTCAATGCAATTTCTAGACCTTTCATTAGAGCATGTAAGTTTCTAAGTAATTTTATTTATATTTGTAATTTTTTATTTTTCTTACCATTTTTTCTAAGTATTTTTTAGAAACCAAACACAACCTAATGACTTTATTTATAATAGAATAAATCATATATATATATATATATATATATATATATATATATATATATATATATATATATATATATAAATCTCATGACCATCCTTATTAGAGAGAATGATGATTGACATTGATAGATCCCTATTCAAAATGTTCTAGTTCAATGTATTGGAGAATCAGATTCTACATCCAAATAAGTAAAGTATGATTCAATGTCTGTAATTACAAATATGTAATGTTATTTTTAGATTGATTCTAAGTTTGTCTATACCTAGTTTTGGTTAGTCACCCAGATTTGTTTTTAATTCATTTATATTATTTATACCTTATGTGATTTAATGAAAAGGGTGAATTAATCTTCCAACTATTTGAGTCTTCCACATGGTATCAGAGCCATGATCTAGACCTCTCCCTTCTCCCTAGTCATCGACTCACCTCTCTCTCGGCTTCCCTGTTCTTCCCACCCTCTTCCGCCTCCCCCTCCTCCTACTCTAATAGCATCAGGACTGAGATTCATGACCGATCACCATTCCTAATTCCTCATATTCAACTTCATCTCCTACCCTCATCACCATCTCCCATCAAAACATCATCAAACTCACCTCCACAAACTATCTCTCTTGGAAGCTTCGGATTGAAGCTATCCTCATTGCTACGACATTTACAAATTTATTGATGGCTCTCATCCTTGTCCCTAGCAATGACTTCCTTTCAGTATGAGGAAACCCCAGTATCGGACTTTCTCTCCTAGATCCCGCCAAGACAAACTACTTTTTGGTGCTCTTGTTCGTCCATTCGGCTCCCTTATCCCTGCGATTCAACAATCCACCACCTCAGTGATGACTCACCCTTCATAACATATGTTATCTTTGGTGCTCTTGTTAGATCCATTTAGGTTCCTTAATCCTTACAATTGACAATCCACCACCTCCCTTGACGCATGGCTCACCCTTCATAACACATATGCTCGTCTATCTCGTGGGCATATAAAACAAATCAAGGACTAACTCAAGATTGTCGTCAAGGGTTCCTAGACCATCATCGAATACATGCACTTCATCAATTACCAAGCCGATCAACTTGCAGATCTTGGGAAACTGCTTGACCATGAGGATATTATTGACGGAATCTTGAATGGCTTGGATGAAGACTACAAATCCATTACCAATATTTTCCAAGGTCGTGACACTTCGATTATGTTTGATGAATTACACGAAAAATTGATCAATCGAGAATTTGTGCTAAAACAATCGCAGTCCGATCACTCCTCATTCCCAGTCACTACAACCTGCCTCAGCTCCGCGGCCAGGACTGCCCATCCACTTTCGGCTCCGTTTGTCATCATGCTTTAGGCTCCTCTGACCTCCTGCATTTATGTTGTTCCTCATCACGGCGATAGTCTTGCCCATACCTAGGTAAATGCAAAGGTTGTCGAACTATTGGTCCACTCAGTCGTCCGGTGCCTAATCTACCAACTTGTGTGACCTCCCTTGCCACGAGCTTCCCATTACTCACTAACTCGGCCCTCCTTAGCTCACCTTGTCGGTGGTGGCACCCCACCCAGGCTCCGTGTTGCCCACCTCTCCGTCTTCGGCATCACCACCATGGTTGCTTGACACTAGTACCTCTCATCACGTCACGCAAACCTCAACAACCTCAACCTCCATACTCCCTATGATGGTCCAAATGACGTTGTCAATTGTGATGGTACTAGGTTACATATTACACATTCGGGCTCCACTTCCTTATCTACCCCTTCATGTTCTTTTACTTCTGAGAATGTTTATGTGTTCCTAACATGAAGCAATCTTATATATCCACAATTTGCAAATCAAGCAAAAACATACATTTGAGTTTTACCTTCTTTTCATGTGAAGGATCTATGAATGAGAGCGTGTATTCACGGTTGCACTAAAAAGATGGCATTTATTAATGGTGACCAATCCTTCCACCTCAACCCCATGTTCTAGTGTCAAGCCTCACCTTCTTATTGGCATCATTGGTTGGCTGTCATTCTAAACTCCCGTTCTTGAGCATTTAGTTTCCCATTACAAGTTGCACACTATCATACCATAAAATCAAGTCATACAAGCACTCTCATTGTATTTGTTTTTATCAAACAAAGTCATAAGTTACCTTTCTCTCGATCCTGTTATGTCTTCAGCTCCACTACACATTCTCTTTTTTGATGAATGGACATCTTCTATTTAGTCCAATTAACAACTTCAAATACTCGTTGTCTTTATTGATCCCACTTTACCCGTTTTATGGCTCTGCAGCTCGGCTTATGATCAGATGGGTTGATTTTCCTAGCTTCAAATCCTTCTTGAAAACTTCTTCAAATGAAAAATCATCACTCTTCTAGGATAATGGGGCTGAACACACGAGTCTTGTCACCTTTTAGCCACCATGGCATATCTCCTCATACATCCTCCACCACAAATGGGTTTCTTTGAGTGTCGCCACCGTCACATAGTTTGAGCCGGTTTACCCACTTCTCTCTCGGGCCTCTCTTCCCCACATTTCTTCGGTCATATACCTTTCTCACATTCATATCTCCATTAATCGTCTCCCCACACCTACCCTACATATGTCCTTTCCATATCATAAGTTATTCAATTCTCCTCAATTATTATAAGCCTTATGTATCTTCGTTGTCTATATTATCCATGGCTTTGACCTTACTCGATCTTGCAGACTCACTCCTCATTGCGCCTTGTCTTCCTTGGCTGCCCTTGCGGTACCTACATCGTATGACCCTTCTACTACCCAAAACCTATCACTCCCGTCATGTTCGTTTTGTTGGAGTCCATCTTTCCCTTGTTCACGGTCCAACCCTTCCTCGATCCCGAGTCCACCATCTCCATAGTTCGGTCACCCTTATTCGACCACGCCTCAATACCTTAGTACATTAGTCACACTACAACCAGATGCATCAATCCTACTTCCCCCTACTTCTCAAAGTGCGAACCCTTATTTGAGCTATCCCAAGATACCCCAGAACTCGAGCCCTCCACCATCATCCACCCTCTTCCCAAATAGTCCCTTTGTCTCTCTCCTATCAACGGTCGATTTAGTCGCGCCGAGCACCCGACTATCCATGCCAGCTGTCCCGCTGCTAGAGAACTCGAGCCCTCCTTGCCAAGCCCCACTACCCGTACCTCCCCTCTAATCACTCATTCTCACCACAACATTCACAAACTAGTCCACAAACTCACCTCTACTTGCCTAACTTCTTTGTGACCTTAGACAGCCTTTACCTTAACCCATGCCATGAGGAATACTAGATGGCCAGCGGCCATGTCAAAAAGTTTGGAATGTCACTTAGGAATTGGTACCGCCCAAGTCGACTCTAAACATTATGGGTTGTAAGTGGATTTTTCGAATCAAACGCTTACTTAATGGTTTTGTGGACAGGTACAAAGCACGACTGGTTGCCAAGGGGTTTCATCAGAGACCTAGCATTGACTGTCATGACACCTTCAGTCCGATGGTGAAACCAACCACTGTTCGTTTGGTCCTTTCTCTTACCACTAGTAACAGGTGGTGCCTCCTTCAGCTCGATGTCAACATGCCTTCCTCTAGGGCACCCTTACCGAGGATGTGTTGATGGCTCAACCATAGGGCTTAAAGTAGCGATCATCTGAATCATGTTTTTGGCAGCTAATCAATCTATGAAATTTAAAAACAAGCACCTCGGGCGTGGTATAGTGAGCTCAGACAATTTTTACTTACCTCACAGTTTCTTAACTCCCACTTTGTAGATACCTCCTATTCATCCTCCATGCCTTCTGATTATTATCTCTCATAAGTGTTAATATTATATCATCCACAGAACAAATCAACATTTATTTCTTATCTGCCTTGGTTTTTCTCTCGAGACATGGGTCCCCTAACTTATTTCCTTTCCGTTGAAGTCCTCTCTCATCAGCACGACTTGATCCTTTCCCAACGAAGGTATATAGTCTACCTCCTTGCCCGAGCTAAGATGATAGAGGCCCACCCAATCTTCACCCAATCACAGGCCTCTCCCTACCTTGTCTCTTGAGTTCGGTGGTATACATCTAACCACTTACCGCATTCAATGTCTTATTATTAACCTTTATTACCTTAACATTGATGACGAAGCGTTGCTTATACGATCAATAGCTTTCTCAGTCATGCAGCCGGCTTGGCCCGGTGACCATTGGACTCTTTCATCAAGTGTATTCTTCGCTATTTATGTGGCACTATTGATCATGGGATTCTTCTCCATTGCCAATCGCCACTTCAATTATGTTTACTCGAAGCGTTGACTAGGGTGGCAACGAGATGATTTTACCTCTACTAACGCCTTCATTATCTATCTCGGTCGCAATCTCATCTCTTGGAGTTCCAAGAAACAATGTACAGTTGTTTTGTCCTCCACTGAAGCCGAATACCGATCTGTTGCTACCATTCTCGAGCTGTGGATATCTAATCTCCTCAGGGAGCTCGGCCTCTCCTCTACTCAGGCACCGGTTATCTACTGCAACAATGTCGGTGGAACCAACCTCTGCTCAAAGCGATTATTTCACTCATGTATGAAACATATTTGCATGACTACCACTTCATTCATGAACAAGTTCAAATTAGTGATCGCCATTATTACCCATGTTGCTTCTCTGGATCAACTTGCAAATGCTCTCTGAACCTCACCCCGCTTTCCCTTTTTCATCGGTTAATACTCGAGATTGGTCTCTCGTCTCAGAGCTCCAACTTACAGGGGCATATTGGAGAATCAGATTCTACATCTAAATAAATAAAGTACGATTCAATGTATGTCCTATAATTACAAATATGTAATATTTATTTTTATATTGATTCTAGGATTTTTCTATACCTAGTTTAGGTTAGTCACCAAATTTGTTTTAATTCATTTGTATTATTTATACCTTATATGATTCAATGAAAAGGTTGAATTAATCTTCCAACCTTTTGAGTCTTCCACACAATGTAACAAAACATAACTTTAATAGAAATTTTGGACTCATAGATTTAGACGAATATGCCATGAAGAGAAGAAGAAATGCAACGTAGAACGCACCATGAAAAGAAAAAAAAAAGAGAGATTTGTGCATACCCATCAGAGAAGATAAAGTGACTGCCATGGTTTAGTCCATTTTCAAAGTTATCACCAATCCTGGTACATACGTGTCCTTAGGTCCTTTCCACTATATTTGGAGAATTACTCTCCTGTGTTATTTCTTAGTTTTTACTACTATGATTTATTCTCCCATCTGATTCCCATGTGTGCATTGGTTTAAGATTGTTCATATCTTTATCTCAATGTTCTCTGAAGATGTCTACCTCCAAGCCCCGATTTGATGAAGATTTAATGAAATATGTGTGAAGTTCTTGGAAAGACTAAGTAGTCTAGACTAATAAGGTCGATCTCACAATGCGGGGGCGTCTGTGAGACTGGAGACTCTGGACTAGGTGTAGAGTTGACGTAGGAAACAAGGTAGTCAACTAGATTAGAGGATAAGGAACTTGGGGAGCAAGTAAGCAATGGGCCTGAGATGATTTTTGTCAAGTAGATAAAAATCCAAATCCCAAGAGGATCGAACTTCCTAAGTAATCAAACCATAATAAAAAAACAAATTAGGATTCTATTCTAAAGAGGATACTTAATCAGCAAGTTTCCTATTTCTACTGCGATAGCTTAAGGCAAGTACAGAAAATAGAAGGTAGAATCTGGGGTCATATTAGGATAATGATCTAGCACTATCAAGACTTCCAAGATTGAATCTCAAAGGTTATAAATTCGGGGGTTGGAAGTTCTCATCAGGGATTTCAAGAGTAGAGCTTAAGGAAGAACAAGCGAAGTCTGGACGTGTTGAAAGAGTGCGGAGTGCAAATGCTTGGTTGAGGTATTGCATGTTAAAAGCCTTTCACATTGTGTGAAAGATGTTTTTGTTTTTATCATCTTATATTGATGTATTATGGGTTATGGGTGTGTGATGTTGTTGAGAGGGGAATTGAGGGAGTTCATTCTGAATTCAACTATGAGTGATTAAGTTTTAAGAAGGGTCATGGGTAGAGAGGAGTCTTATGCCACCACAGACCAATTGTAGCGTTGATTCGGATAAGTAAAATCCTTGTATCTGAACATAGCCCCATGGACATATGTAGTTTGAACCACGTAAAAAAATTGTGTGCCTTTACTTTGTGCATAAACTTTATAGCTCTACACACACTAAGACCCTGAGGGAATTTGGAGCACCTTTGCTACAATCCGAAAGAAGATAGTCGAACACCGGGGACTTTGACCGGGGCACGCAGCTTATCATCATATTCTTATCTTCTTCTGTTTAAAAAAAAAAAAGATATATATATATATATATATACTTCTCTCATATCATATATATATATATATATATATATATATATATATATACTCTATATATAAGATTTTGATTTTTATTTTTACTAGAAATATTAAAAAAAATATTGTTTTTAAAAAAAATCACTAAAAGGTTAATTAATGTATGTGCAGAAAATGTAGGGAAGAGCATAGGATTGAGGAAGTAGCTAGGAGTAGTGTCGTTTCAACAACGTTCTGAGGCGGTTTTTGGGAAAAGGTTTATGAATTTGGAGGGGTGTTATGTTGAGGAAAACCACAGGAATCAACCTTGGCAAAATATCAACTAGGAAAAATAAATGACACAAGGATTTATGTGGAAAACTCTTTTACTGGAGAAAAACCACAGGCCAACCAAGACAAAATCCACTATGTAATAAATTTGAACATATTATGATTGTAAAAACTCACCCTTTGTGGGAAAAGCGAGACCAATACGAGAGAAAATATCTGCACCAGAACCATTTGTCGAAGATGTTATTACACTATAAATCCCTTATTAAACCTAAGAAAGAACCCCTTGCTCTTTCTCACAATCATCTCTTCTACCTAACTTTCTCTCACATTCTCGGATAATCAAATACTGAAGAAGGAACTCCCTATTTATAAACAATCTACCAAGTGTAGAGCCACTATTTCTAAATACCGACTAAACAATTTAGCCGCCGCTTTGGTGACATGAGTATCTAACATGAGAGGAGAAAGGGTGGCTGCCTCTTTTCTTTATCAAAGAGCAGGCCCCTTCTTCAACTTTATTTATTTTCTTCATTTAATGAGGTGGGCCCTTATGAGGAGGACCCCTACACATCAATATCCACCATCCGACTTCATTGAGGGCATCACCAATCTTGTTACATCTCTGTAGCATTCTAACTTTCTTCTAAAAGTAGGAATCTTTTGAAACTTTAGCAGGATTTCAAATTTTGTCTAATAAATACCACATTCTCTAAACTGAGAATCATACTCTACCATAACGAGTATACAAAACACTTAGAACTTTACGGTTCAAGACTTTCTTTGTCGGCACATGTCGATCGTCTTGCTAACTATGGTGCAACTCCACTGTTCGCTTTCCCCGAAATTCTTTCGTATCAACATCTTGCCCACCACACACCTTACACAAAGGTGAAGCCGGTGCTCATGTTACAATCACTGGACCATAACAACGACACATCCTCTTTACATAGCGGTGCGGACATGCCACGAGGATGCACATTTCCTTCTTAAAGGAGAATCTCATCAACTGTTACTATGTTAGTTTAGGAGTCGAAGCCATTTGCTGAACTAGCTCCACCTTTTAGACACTTCTTCTTGATGTGCCCAGATTGTCCACACACCCAACATACTACTTTTCCGAAGTTTTTCTTTTTCCCTTCCTTGACCACCAGTGCATTTTCAACTGTTGAAGCATTTTTCTCAATACCAAGCCCTCTTTCTTCATACGGAAGTTTGGTGGTGACTTCTGAATAAATCATACATTATCTTTCCTATATACATCAAGATAGGCTTCAAGTGTTCATAAGAGGGTGAAAGAGACCAGATAAGACGAAATTCCTTATCCTCTTCCAGATATACGCTCAATGCTCAATCAAAATGATGCCATTGAAAATCCTGGGTGGTGGTCCTTGTACCTTCCTCCATGTGTAGTGTATGAAACTGCTCCTCCAGGTACAACCGATTTGAAAGACTCTTTGCTTAATATCTGCCTCAAGCTTTTTCCCAAAAGTCACTCGCGGGTCAATCCCGAGACACGTTTTCTCTGAATCATGTGTGAGCCTGACCTTATGATGCTGGCATCCAAAGCTTTCAAATCTGGAAGTCCTCCCAATCTTCATCACTTATAGTAGACTTAGAAACCTCAAATCTTATAGAATCTTCACCGGAGGCAGTGATAGGCTCGCCCTTCAACGCCTTATGTAACCTAGACTGAATTAATAAATCCTTGACTTGCACTTTCCACAGGCCAAAATTGATTCTCTTATAAAATTTCTCAACATCAAACTTCATCACTGACATTTTTGTCACCAAGGAACCGTCGACTCTGATACCACTTGTTGGGGAAAACCCCGAGATCAACCTTAGCAAAATATCAACTAGAACGAAGAAATAAACTAGGAAAAATAAATGACACAAGGATTTATGTGGAAAACTCTTTTCTTGGAGAAGAGCCACGGAGCTGACCAAGACAATCACTATGCAATAAATTTGTACAGACCACATATATTTTCCTTGTCACCCATAGAAAAGCGATGCAATCTGAGAATATAAACCCAGAGTAACCAAGTGTTTTCTCACAATCTTCTCTTCTACCTTACTTTCTCTCACATTCTCAGATGATCAAATACTAAACAAGGAATTGCCTATTTATAGGTAGAATACCAAGTGTTAATTTGTTCTAAGCTACAAATTTGCAAACAATTTGTTTATTTCGTGACATGAGGTATCGGCGTGAGAGGAGAAGGAACCTCTTTGCCCTCTTTTCTTGATCAAAGAGTAGCCCCCTTCTTCAACTTTATTTCTTTTCTTCATTTAATGAGGTGGGACCCTCATGAAGGACCCCTATGTCATATTGGATGACTGGGTTTTGAATTCCAAAATTTATTAATGGCCAATTTGGTAAAGCTTAAACCATCACTAATCGTGATCGAGCACATCCCATGGCTTCGCTAGATGTTCCCCTTTAAGGAAGATGCATGCACTTGCCTAACTCGGTGAGCGTCCCGACCGACTCACTAGAGCCATCATGGTGGAGCATACCCTTGCCCGTCATCTTCTACTCCGAATAAAGTGGCCAAGCAATCAAAGGAACCCCATCGAGTTGTAGGCAAGGATCTTGATTTATGGGACCCACGATGGCAGTATTAAACCTTACCCTCTTGTCATATCAATAAACCCTTTTGGTAAGTAATCACAAGAATTGTTTTAGCTTTCATCGATTAGTCTGATGCATTAGAAGATCCATCATTTAGGGTTCTTTACCAGTTACCACCCATAAAAATCTTTGTCCGCTCATCTCTAGCCCTAATGCTAGTTCATTGACCTATTCATAAGATAGGTTTCCACAACTTCCTAATGAAATGTATAGAACCCACCCGTGTGGATGATCGTCTAACCAATTTAAGCATTAAGAATCATCATTTTCCTAAATCCCGGACTCAGTCCGAACAAGTGGTCCAACTGAGTAAACCGATAGTTTAATCGATTCGCCATCTTCTAAACCACATGACTCTGGTTATCCATGCAATTGTTACTATAATGCCTTTAGCTATGGACAATTGCTTCATGTGATGGAGAAACACTTTGTAGGCCTCATTCTTTCTGTCCTGGATCGTGTCCATGAGGTCTTTTCCTTGAATTGAGACGCACCCGAGAAGCTTGACCAATTCAGGTAGGTCTCTATACTCATAGGAGAACATTTCATCAAATTTTGGCAAGTGAAGGCAAATTGATAAGGCCATGGCATTAGACATAAAGAAAACATAGAATGCGAGCCCGAATTTGTCAGCAAGATTGAACACATCAGTGCAATAAAGATCGACTATCACGGTGACTAATCGAATTTTAATCATCAGTGATTTGAGTACTTATCGGCAATGACGAACAAAGAATTTAGTTTAGAGGGAACATAAATTGACAAACATGGAACTTTAGCATAGTGGTAACGCTAAAGGGGATTAATTATGTGAAAGAGTCAATCAAGGCTATCGACATACTTAATTTCTATTGTGTTAAACGGCGTTTCCAACATATTCACAATAAAACTCCAAAATAAGCCAACCATGTGAAATTCTCTTCATTTTATTGCAAGAAAATTACAAGTGGTTCAAATAAGATGTACAATTCAATCACATCCTACATAAACTCAGGGATCTTACATGCCTTACAATATGATGGCTACGAGTTTAGTAAATGGGTACACCCAGCCTTCTCATTGGTTGGAATGTGTTTCAAAACCACTTCATTTTACGTGATCATATCTCTAAAAAATGATATATAATTTGTATATATTTGGTCTTCCCATGATACTTTGGATCCTTAGCATAAGCCAATGCAACCATGTTGTCACAACAAAGAGTCACAGGCTCAAAAGTTGTTTTAACGAACTCTAAGTCTTGTAATAACCTTATCAACCAAACTATCTCATGTATAACTGAGGAATAAGCTACATATTCTGCTTCCATTGTTGATATGGTTATACAAGATTGTTTCTTGCTACAACATGAAATTGCACAATCATTAAGCAATAACGTGTATCCATATGTTGATTTTCATTGATCAAGATCCCCTCCCTAATCAACATCCGTATAACTAATCAATCATAAATCCCTCCCTTGGTAGCATAGTACATTATCTATTGTTCCTTTTAGATATCTCGGAGAATTCTCTTCTTTGCCTTCTAGTGTTTTTATGCAAGATTAGATTGAAATGCGCATTAGCCCAATGACATAGCATATGTTTGGACGTGTGCATATCATTGCATACATCAGACTTCTAACAACATTGGAGTAAGGTACTTTGGACATTTGTTCTTTTTCTTTAGGCATCTTGGGACACATATCAAGACTAAGGCTCAAACTTCTTTCAATAGGAGTATCCATAGGCTTGCAATCATGCATATGGTAATGTTTCAAAATTTTCTTAATGTATGTCTCTTGAGATAAACCTAAAAGTCTTTTTTATCGATCCCTAAGGAGCTTAACACCCAATATATAGCTAGACTCACCCATGTCATTCATTTTGAAATTTGATAATGACCACTTCTTGGTAACATCTATAAACTTCTTATCATTTCCAACAATCAGTATGTCATCGACATATAAGGATAGAATTATGAAATGATTATTTGAACGTTTAACATATACGCAATGATCTTCTTCCATCATTATAAAACCATCTTTTAGCATGGCTTGAAGAAATTTTAAGTTCCATTGTCTTGAGGCATGTTTAAGACTATAGATGGTTCTTTTTAACTTGAAAACTTTGAGCTTTTGTTCTTTAAGCTTAAGTCTAAAAGTTGATTCATATATATTTCTTCATCTAGCTCTCCATTAAAGAAAGTAGTCTTAATGTCCATTTGGTATAATTCCAGGTCCATTCTTGCTATAATAGCTAGAATGAGGCGAACAAATGCAATCCTAACCACATGCGAGAAAGTCTCTTCATAATCAAACCCCTCTTTCCCTTAGCAACTAATCAAGCCTTATATCTATCAATTGTCCCATCTACCTTACGTTTAATATTGAGAACCTACTTGTTCCCAATGGTCTTACGACACTGTGTCAAATTAACCAATCCCATATTTTATTTTATTTCATTGAATTCATTTCTTTTTCAATAGCTTCAAACTACTCTTTAGCTTTAGGACCAAAAAGATCTTATTGTATTATTTTGGGCTCTTCTTCATCATGAACAATCATGAAGGCTTCCCCTCAGCCTCAAAGGGCAACAAGGAATTCTCACAATTATTAGGTCGAGGTTGAGATGGATTTCATGATCTCACTCCCGCTAAGAACATAATATAGTAACAAATTTGTCACTCCCACTTGCTTGAGTAGGATTATACCTATATTGTTTGGTCACGTTAGTATTGAATCAATGATTCTTACATTCTTACGGAGCTCAAAATCTTCCATTTCATAGAAATGAACAACCCTATCTATCTCACCTCGTCCAAGAAATTCCTCTTCTAAGAATACGACATCTCGTGACTTAATTTTTGTAACGCTTCCATTTAAATCTTCCCCAAAGAAGACATATCCTTTGGAGTACTTTGAGTATCTTATGAAGATACACTTCTACCCCCTAGGAAAGCTTCCCATATTCATGAGAAATATTATGGATATAAGCCGCACATCCCATGGTAGCATGATGTTCAAATCAGGTTTCTCACCTTCCATAATTCATATGGAGTGGAAGGAATAAATTTAGATGGAACTCTAGTTAGAATGTAAGTTGCATTCATTAGTGCATCCCCCC
This sequence comes from Tetrastigma voinierianum, assembly GCA_016808115.1. Lineage (NCBI taxonomy): Eukaryota > Viridiplantae > Streptophyta > Magnoliopsida > Vitales > Vitaceae > Tetrastigma > Tetrastigma voinierianum. Next base: position 56,223 of record JAEQBH010007443.1, on the reverse strand, counting down.
AAAAAGAGATGGGCAACTTTTCTAGCGCCATCATCGACCTTACCATGTCCAAAAGGGTCGTATTCCTTCTCTTTACTACACCCTATTGTTGTGGAGTGTAGGAAATTGTCAGTTGTCTAACTATACCTTTATCATTAGAATATGCTTTAAATAGAATAAATAGATATTCATTAAATCCTCCGTAGTCAGTAGATTTTATTTATGCATTGTTTGTGATTCTCAGCAATATACTATAACTTTTGAAGTAATCAATGCTTCAAATTTGTGGGAGATCAAATAAACATGACTGAATCTAGTGAAATCATCTATGAAAGTGATGAAGTATTGAGCATCATGTCTTGCCCTTACATTCATTGGGCCATAAATGATAGAGTGAATAAGCTCTAAAGGAAAATTTGCTCTCTTGGCTTTACAAAAAGGCAATCTCGTTGCTTTTCCTACCAAACATTGCTCACATATAGGCAAATCTATCTTATCTATAGATCCTAAAAGACCAACCTTATCTAATTTATTTAGACGATCATGTCCTATGTGTCCCAACCTAGCATGCCATTGAACATCATTCACAAAAGAATTACCATTTGAATTTCCACTGAAAAAAGCTGATGTGGGTTTATTGATAGGAATAGTATCTAATACAATAAATTCATCTAATAGAAATCCATATCCATAAACTATGTTCTCCAATAATACCTCAACACAATCTTGTTCAAATACAATTTTAAAACCAAGTTTAACCAAAACTACAATGGCAACAAGATTCTAACGAACTTCGAGGCATAAATTACATCATGGAGATAAAGAGTGCAACCCTTCCTCATTACCAATTTGTAGGTGCCAATTCCAAGCACGTCCGCTGATGTATTATTTCTCATGTAAATTCTCCTACTTCCCTTCGAAATTCGACGAAAATCCACATATGCATTGAAGTTCCTTGTTATGTGGTCAATTGCTAATAAGTCTACAGTCCAAAAAGGAACAATCTCAGTCAAGTTTAAGAAACTACTTATAAATGCATTATAGAAATGAATTTAGTCATATTTTACCTTTGGTTCAATGCCATCACGAGCAAATTAACCAGACTTCCCACAATTGAAGCAATTCATGTTCCTACTCTACTTTCCTATTCGCTTTCCACGCTTGTGATTATTTTCTCTTAGATTGGTCTTGTTTCCTCCCTTCCTTGGCTTGAAACCTTTCTCCTTCCATTTCTTTTGTCATATGCCCAAAGTTCCAACTTTCTTGGATTCAATCATATAATCCTATCCCCTAGGCTTATTAGCGAGAAGATGATCATCCTTAGCTCAACATGTTGTGTGACATCATCAAATATTTTGATGTTATATCGTTATAGGTAATGTTTGATACATGTGATATAAGCATTTGGAAGTAAGTCATAACTTAGACACATTGCTCATCGAGTTGGCCTGTGACACCCTTCAGGTTCACTTATCATATTAGACTTCGCCAGTCATGTGTTTCCACATAGTGTGATTTGATTGCTTCAACAAGCATCAAATTTCAAAGTCGGTAGCGCAACCTAATTAATTTGAAGTACCCGATAAATTGTAGTTTGACAGCGTCTCGAAGCGACCTTGGTTGAGTGATTATTCTGGGCGCGACGTGGAGTAATTCCTTATATTGTTCAACATCAAAATGCTACCAACTAGTCCTTATGCTTATGGGCCTATGATATGCTTCCATATCTACTTTGTTTTGACGATCATCCCACGTGCTTAGACTACGACAAATGGTTTGCCAGATTGTCTGCATGTAAACTGCATTAGCACGACTCACAACCTAGAGACCCATAACATGTCTCAAAGTTCTAAATTAAACAATAAAAACTTAATCTTGTAAGAGAAACAAAGTGTAACACCCAAAATTATACCCTAGTAGTTATTATAGTTTAGTGGTATAATATAAGTTAAATTTGTATTTTTTGGAAATTTAAGTGCTAAGGGCGAATAAGGGTAAAATGGTAATTGTCAAATTAAGGACTCAAAGGACATAAGTTAAAAAGATTATATGCTATTGTAGGAATTTGGAAAACTTGATTTGCAAATGGGATAAAGAAGAATGACTAAAATGAAAGGGCTAAAAATTTAGCCAAATGAGGGATAAGGCCAAAATTGGTCTTGGAATGAGACAAGTTCTCATTTTGGCTTTAGAGAGCGTTAAGGCATCTGGTTTTGCGGAGAAGAAGAAGCTAGAAACTAAGATAAAATATTGAAGTGCTCTATTGAGTGTTGTTTGATCGTTGGTTGGCGATCTTCTGCTATAAAATTGAGTCTTCTTTTTGTAGGCATTCCGAATAACCAGCTTCATCCCACCTTCTCCAGTAACTACTCCACGTACCAGCTGTAGTAGCCCATTACCACGTCGCTATTCACTAACAATTTGTTCTCCAAGCCACTTATCCACTAACAATTTGTTCTCTAAGCAACTTATTCACTAACAATTTGTTCTCGTTCATGACTTGAGTTGAAGAAAAAGTCTCATTCCACTTGCTTTTGAGACAAAGTCTCACCATTTGAGTTGACACTTTTACAAATTGAAAATTTTCATAAATATCATGTCTTTAAATTGGGGTGATTATCGTAGTTTGAGAACTTCTTTAATTTAGGTTGGGCTCGGTTTAGGCGGTTATCCATTGACCCATTCCACTATCCTTTGGGCCAAATAATTATCCAAATACTATTTTGGCCCAAAAAATTCATTTTTATTGTAAACACATACCTGTTTAAAAAAATTTATGAGATATGATGGGTAGGAGTAAGCAAACCTGGACTCGTTTCGGGTTTACAAAAAAAGAAAAAAGAAAAAAGAAAAAAATTGAATCCATTAAAAACCAGATAAGGCAAGTCATCATTTGGTTCTACTTGCCATCCAAGTTACGATCAATGACACAATATCTGTGTCGATTGCTACTTGTAAGATCCATGTAGAGATCTGAGTGAAAATTGACAATGAAACAATAAAGATTTGATCTTGGACATCCAACTGGTGAACCGAATGGGACGCATGTTTTGATGTGGCCTTTTAATTAAAAATAAACAAAATAAATTTTAAAATTATTTCTTTGTTAATATTTTGTTTGTATCTTTTGGGTCAGTTAGGTAAAAGTATGGTTGAAAATATCGATTTCGACGGATATATCGGTATTTGGATTCTAAGGATATATGAGGGATATATCCTCGATATATCGGTGGATATTTTTATATGAAATAAAAATTATTTAAAATTTATGATAACATAGATAGAGGCTTGAAAAATAATACGATAAATAATAATATATATTTTTTAGTATCATAAGATAATTGTAATATAATTAACAGAAATAAATTTAAAAAAATAAAGATTTAACAATTTTCAATACTTGTAGTCATTTTTTTTAAAAAGGAAAAAAAAATTGTTTATTATATTTAAATAATAATTTCTAAAATTATTATCAAACAATTTTTAATGTGCTACTAATTTATTTAATTAATTAAATATATATATATATATATATATATATATATATATATATATATATATATTAATAATTTATCTTATTAAATTAATATTAACTTATAAAATATAATAACTTTATTATTATTATTATATATTTATGCAACTTTTTGAAAAAAAATCATTTTTAATATTTAAAAATATACAAAATTAAATAAAGTAAAGAATAAATAAAAATAAGAGTGAGTATCATCACTTTTAAATTAGTGAGATAAATAAGGATATATTATAACCATAATTTGTCTTTTCGTTTAAAAAAAAAATCATAATTTATCTAATTAAAATGTGTTAATAATCTAAAAGTAAATATATTAAATTTATAGGATTTGAAAGTTGTTTTGCTAAAATTTAAGGACTGGGGCTTTAAGATTCATAGGTAAATGAATGGAATTGATATTTCTTAAACAAATTTATAATTTCCCAAAAAAATACGATTATATCCCAAAAGTTGACAATTTAAAGGGATAGAGTGCTTTCAAAAGTAGGTGAAGAAATCTTGAGCCGTTGGATCGCCCATGTAATAAGCATTTCAGGTATTGGATCACATTTGAGTCAAGCGGTTAAAGAATAAATATTTTAGATATATCATGGATATACCAGCGTTATATCGCTGATATATTAGTGATTTCCATAAATAAATAAAAAAATCGCCTAAGCTCTACTCCATGCGTGCATCTCTCTTGCATGCTTGATATCTCCATTCGTTCAACCGATTATCGTGCCAGCATATCCGATTTTTTTTATCCTTGAGTAAAAATCATCCTCACTCCACATGTTGTAGTTTAAAACCGTCATAAAATTTTCAATCTAGTCAATAAGTCGTGTTGACTCGGAGATGATTTAATTAATTTTTGACACTCGTATTTTAAAGTAAATTTTCAGACATTTAGATTAAATAAATAAATATTTGAAGGTACATTTAAAAACAATATTTGAATTTTAAAGACCTTTTTAGGATTCCCTGAAAAACATATGATAATTTTTTTTAACATTATATTATTAAAAATCTAAAAGGAATATTTCTAAACTTTTACTTTATTAACATAAAATTATTGTGAATTATTAAATTTATGAGAGGTAATAAAAGTGAAATTGAATATGTAACATATATGTATATTAATTTCGAATTTCTATTTTTCCGTTCCAATTTTAAATCATGGCAATAAGAAGAACTACAATTCATAATTTTACTCAATACAAAATCGAACAAATATCAAATTCTACTGCTTTGTTCTTTGAAATGCTTCTCAAATTCTTAATAATCCTAAAATGATTCCAATTCTAGTTCATATCTAATTATTATTTTAAATACTATTTAAAGCTTAATAATAATGCACAACAGTGTTTCACATCTTTTTTCAAGCTTTTCTTCCTTTTACGATCCAATGGCATCTCTTAATGCGAATCACTCTTCACTCCGTTCCATGATGTTATTCAGGTACTTTTTCTTTTATCTATCTTATAAGTTATTTATATACAATTCTTTATAATATTTAAATGGGTATAATTCCTTTCTATAGATTTTCATGTGTTCTATGTTATTCTCGTAGACGATGCCTCGAATAGCTATTGCCAACACAGTTCCATGCCTTGTTAAAAACATGTAAGTTTTTACGTGTTTGTTTCTTGTACGTTTTCATCATTTAAAATCGAAAATATGATGTTTTCATAAAATGTTTCTCGATTATTTTTAATTGTTTTTACAATGTTTTAAAAATCGGATCGATGATTGAAGCGTAAAGATAGATTCGCGAATTCGGCTGGTTTAACGGATGATTAAAGTGTAATAATAGATAATTAATATATTATTAAAAAATAAAATAATTACCAATGGATTTGTTAATTTATGATTGATAGTCGGTTCAACCGATTGACATGAGTTCGACAGTTCGCATGGGATTAGCTTGATTTTAAAGCACGGCGGCGGTTTTGTGCCGGTTCATGATCGATCGAAGCGATCGATTTTTTAAAACATTAGTTTTTATTCATGTTTTAGAGGTTGTTTTAAACAAAAGTAGTTATTCAAATAAGTTGAAAATAATGTAACGTTTTTAAAATAGACCTTTGTTTTGTAAATCTTAAAATATAAATTTTGGGAAGACAATTTTTTAAAAATTATTCTCTCAAATTATTTTTATAAAATTTTTATTAAAAAATTTTATTTTTCAAAATAATAGAACCCTAAATATTTATTGGTACAAAGATTATTTCCTTTCTATAATACAATCATAAACATTGCTATGAAATTTGATGGATAACTTAGTTTGTTTAAAATCCTAGTTCATCATTGATTCTGGGTTCAAGGCATAAATAGTGAAGAGTTTATCGATACGTTAAGCTTGAAGGCGCTTATAAGATTAATTGAGGTATGCATAAATTGATCGGACATCCATGATTATAAAAAAAAAAAAAGAAAGTCATTATCGTTCTACTACGTGACATTTATATGAGAAGAAAATCTACTTATGGTTTTTTATTTTCTTGTATGCAGTGTTAATATCACATTTGGACCAGTCCTAAAACAAAGTAACGGTAGATTAATTGGTGCGAATCCAACTATTCAAGCAGATATTACCCATATCTATTGTGCTTCATCTCAAACATTTGTAGGATCGAGAATAGTAAGTATTTATTTTAATTTATTTTTCATATAAGCCTTAATCTTAATGGCACATGATGTCACACGGTACGACAATACGAACCTCACCCCATAATTTATGAAGGTCAATATATATCATTACTTAGTATTGGTGGGACTGTTACTTCGATGAACAAGTCTCGCTTAGCATAGATGGTGCAAAGAAACAAGTCCTTTTGTTTTTGTTTTTTTTTTTTTGGGTTAAATAACATACCATACGTCATGTTGTTTATGACGTGGATTATATTTTTTAAAGTTTAAATTTTTAATTATACTTTTCTATTGTCCATATCAACTAAACATGAGATATTTAAAAAAATATATTTGATTTGTACAATGACAAGTATAAAAATATTATCCAATATCATAGTATTAAAACATTTTATAAATATATTTATGAGATAATTCTAATAAATTAATATGTAAAATAATTTTAATTGTAACACCCCGAAATATACCCTGACAGTTTTCGGACATGTTTAGGGTTTAATAAAAGTTAAATATGAATTTTCGGGAAATAAAACGAGAAACCCGAATTTGTACAGGATAAAACAAGGGTACATATGTAATTTGCCAAAAAGGGGCATATAAGTCATAAAATAAGAAGGCTATGGGTTAAAATAGAAATATGCCTAACTTTGTTGTAAAAGAAGAACTTAAGGACTAAAGTGAAATAAATGAAAATTTAAGGGTTTTGGGGGCGAACGCTGGCTGGGAGAAATATTTGATTTAAGACCAAATTTGGTCTCATTTTGGGGAGAAACCCGTGGAGAAGAAGAAGAAGAAGGAAGAAGAAGAAGCCAAATTTAAGGTATGGATCTTTGAATTTTTGTATGGAAATTATGAATTTTGTATGGGATTATGTATAATTGGACCATGGTAGGGATTTCAATGGTTTTCAAACACAGGGTTTGTTAGGATTTCATTACGACCTAGATTTCTTGGTAGGGTTAGTAAAACCAAATCTTTCATGAGAAAAAATATAGAATCCTCTCTTTGAGGTTGGATTCATGGTTTAATTGCAAAGTAATGGAGTTTGGGTTAGAACAAACCCTAACTAATCCTTATGTGTAGTTTATGTATGGGTTATGACCCATATTAGAGTTGTTTTGGGAGTAATTCATGAAAGGTTTTTGAAGTAAGATAAGTATTGAAAGATGATTTGAGTAGAATAGAGGTTACAAGATGGATATGGGTGGTTTTTGATGAATGTGTACAGTATTGAGTTTGTTTGGGTAGAAAAATGAAAAAAGGAAATAGGAGAAAACCACCATTTCTAGGCATTTTCTAGGGTGATGCAGGTCTGCAGCAGTGGTCTTGATACCATAAAGCGTTATCCAGCCCGAATGCAGGTACCCAATGCTATTTTTAGGCCGCTGTTATTATTTTAGTGCATCGCTTGAGTCATTTAACATCCGATTTAAGTGATTCAAGTTGCTGGTTAAACTAGACTTCAAGGAAAACAAATCTCCCTAAAATAGGCACCTTCCAATTCTAAATCTATGTGGCCCAGAAATTGATTCAAAGTGGGGCTATGTTCAAGCCAATTTATGGTTCTATTTTGAACATAGAGTAATCCCGGTTGTTTAGGACATATCTTGAGTTTCGGTGCTCCGATTTGGGTTATTCCAGTTGGAAAAGAACCCTTAGCACCTTAGCTTCAAATGAATACAAAGAACCAGTGTCAGGTATGGAGTTAAGACCCCTGAAAAATGAGTATTACAAACTGTCCCTATTGTAATATCGGTAAACTGACTAGTTTGGCATGAAAATGCCATAACTTTAGTTTGGATGATTCAATTGGAATGATTCAAATTTCTAAGTAAAGTAGATTCATAGAGGAATAAGAATACATGAATGATGTGTGAATTCATAGGTGTCATACTTTACAGGTATATGAAATGCCATATGTAACAGGCATGAAACAGAATGTGATTAAGATAGGTTATGAGTTCTTAAAGACATATGATAGTATGACTACCTAGGACCGAAGAATGAATAAGTGGACGTTCTTATTGGTGCTTCGGCACTCCTGCTAGTGCTACGGAACTTCTGTTACATGGGCGAAACGCGTTGATCGGTGCTGGCACTCTAGCGAGTGCTATGACATACATTACTTGAAGCGAGACCGCGTTCACGATGATTGCCCGGCACTCCTACTGGAGTGCTACGGCGCCTGTTACATGGCGGACGCGTTGATCGATTAGCGGCACTCACGCTGAGTGCTCTGGCCGCCTTCTGTGCGATGGGCAAGCGCGTTACGATGATTCTTCGACACTCTTGCTAGTGCTACGACATACATTCGTGGGCGGGCGCGTTCGGTCGGTGCTTTGGCACTCTTGCTAATCTCACAGCGAACACATTCGTCGTGAGGCACGTTCACGATGGTGCTTTGGCACTCTTGCTAATGCTACGACATACATTGCTTGGGCGGGCACGTTACGTCGATTAGCCGTCACTCTTGCTAGTGCTACAACACCTGATCTTGTGTGTACCTTGAGTACTTATTGTGTTGTGTCTACTCATTTCTTATGATTAGTGCAGGTAGTCAAACCAGTTATATGATAAGACTACGAATAAAGAATAAGAGTAAAGAAATGAATATAGTAAAGATCACGAATGTACTCTGGTGCCTACGTATCTATTACGTAGTACCCTCTGGTACTTTAACACCAAGTAAAATCTGTAGTACCTACGGTACTTAGGTATAGGTAATATAAGTATAAGTTACGTAATATCAAAGTATAAGTCCGATGGTACCTACAAATTTTTCTGTATAATGAATCTGTGTAGAACCTACGGGTACCTCCGAACAAGTGTAAACTCTGTAGTATAAGTACAAACTCTGTAATATAAGTCTAATTTCTATAGTACCTAAGGGTACCTCCGTACACATAGATGCTCTATAACTCCTATAAGAGATTTGATAAGTATATGTCTGTGATAAGGATAAGTACGTGTATAAGTATTCCTGTATAAGTATATGAATCGGATATATGTACAAATATGTGTCCTTTAGGAATGCATGACGGTGTGGACCTACGGGTGCCTTCGCGCCAGTATATGTTGGGTTGTATAATAAAGCCATGGAGCATCAAACCCGATAAATTTGAATAATGAACAATAAGAGAGAAGGAATTCGGCTCAGCTACATTTGTATATCTGGTGCCTCTTGTGTAGGCTCTATACTCCTATGGGAGATGTAAAATTATGTTAAAAGTCATAGTCTGAGTAGACAAAATTATACTTAAATGACAGCATGAATAGGAACACGACCTGAAACCCGAGAAAGTCATGAAACATGTAAAAGAGACGAATCGGATGCCTTGACATGAATATGTATAAGTCTGAATATGATTATGATATAAACCGATAAATCTGTTTGTTTTTGGATATGTTACGAATGCAGCCTTGAACCCGGTATATGTATACATTGTGATATGTACCGCTATGGACTAATATCCGTCTACGATATGTATGTATAAGTCACGGTTGACCTATATGTATTTGATATGACTTTGACCTGTTCCGATTTGCCATTGTATATGTATAAGTTTGCTCTGAATATGATCTAACCTGTCATACATGTAGAAGATATGAATTACAACCTATAAAAGACATGACATGGAATGTCTGAACATGATAATGATTTGGAATACGAAAGGATGAAACCTACATGTGTAATATGATATAGGTTAGAAGTCACATAAGAATAGGTTTCGATTATATGCATAAGGAAGAGTAAATGTAAGGAATTATGGCAGACGATTATTGTTATTGAGTCGTCGCATTTATATTTTCCCACTAGGCGTAAACAGCACGGGTGTTCAATTCGTGTGAGTCTTAAAGAGAGGAGGCAAGAGGACAAAGACATTCCCGGTGATGCGAGATTAAATCTCGAGAGATATAGGTGCTCATCGACCTTTATTTCCCGCGATCTCTGATGTTTGTATTAGACATATATATATGTATAAGTGTTTGTATAAGTAAATGAGACTTAGTATATGTGTATAGATTTTGATGGACACCACTCCGGTGGTAGTTCTTTTGTATATATAAATGATTTTTGTTATTACAAAAATTGTTTGTATACCCACCGGTACAAGTTCAGCTCTGATAAAGAACAGATCAATGAGTCCCAGTATAGAGTCTCGCGCCTCCGAGCGTGACATTAATGATAATTTAATTCAGTATTGACAGATATAAGTTTGTGTTCTAGATCACATTTGTTAATGTTTGGACTATGATCTCATTCGGACTATGCTTTAGTGGGTCGGAACTCCCCTAGTGTGACTTAGTGTGTGTAGAGCATATGTGATATATTTTGTAGTAAAGACAAACAATTTTTACATGGTTCGTATTTTGCTAAAATCCGTGGGAATTTACTTGGCACCCGGTCACAAGGATTTCCATTAATTTGATTCAAGGTTTATAATTAGTCTTATATGGTACGAGACTCGCTCTAACCACGTCCCTTCTTGAAACCTAATCACTCCAAATGGAATTTAGAATGAACTCCCTCCATTCCCCTCTCTATAGCATCGCACACTCATTCTCAAATTACATCAATAAGATGAAGAATAATAAAAACATCATCTTTCACCAAAGGTGAAAAGCTTTTAACATGTAATACCTCAACCGAATATCTGCACTCCTCACTCCTCAGCACGTCCAGACTTTGCTTTTTCTTCTTCAAGCTCTACTATTGAAATTTGTGTCGAGTATCTTCCAAACCCCCAAATTTAAATGCCTTGTGGATTCGGTCTTTGAAGACTAGATAAAGCTAGATCATTATCCTAATATGACTCCAACCCTGCATTCTATTTTTTTTTTCTTTCCTTTAAACTATCACCGTGGAAATAAGAAACTTGCTGATCAAGTATCCTCTTTAGAATAGAATCCTAATTTGTTTATAATTCTAGTTTGATAGCTTAAACGTCTAGATATTCTATGATTTGATTGTTTTCCACTTGCCAAATAGATCCTAGGCTTATCGATAACTTGCTCCCTAAGTTCCTTGGCCTCCAAGCTAGCAAACTCATGTGCATCCCAGAGTTGTTCTGCTTCTATTCCAGAATTCCAATATCCGGTACGTCCTTGCAGCACATAATTGCCTTAGTTCAAACTACTTCTTGGTCCTGCTAGGGACATCAACTCTAATTCATCAAACTCGATCTTTGAAGTTGCTATCTTCTTATAGAACCCTTGTGACAAATATATGGACAATCTCAAACCTAACATTCTCCCAATTTTTCTATCTTCGGCAAAAAATATCCCTTAAAGAATGAAGCAAGAAGATACACTAAAGAGAAGAGACAAGAGGCACTTGACATGTTTGAGATGAAGATTTTCATTTTATTGATTGTTTGCCCTTTATACATGCCCGGTCATACACTACTGAAGGGATCAAAAAGTACAAAAATAAAGTATCCCTTTTACCCATTTTTCCTTCCATTTGCATTCTTTTACTCCCCATTTTTTGGTGAAAACTTAGAATGAAGGGGATCGAGGCGATGGCAGGTCTAGAGGCATTGTATCTCTGCTCTTCTTACCACTATGGTCGGACTCTAGTCAGACATAGTTGATTGCAGTCACTTCTGGCGATGGTGAAGATCGGTTGGGGAATATGGGTCCCAAAGGTAGGATCTTCAGTCCCCTACGGTGAATCAACCTTGGTTGTAGGCTCAGTTCTTTGCCCGAAGTCCGAACTTGTAGTGAGGTCCGGTGATGGTATGGGGTATGTGTACTACACTCAATGTCTTCTTCTTCTAAAGTGTAGAATTTGGCCTCTTGGGCATGGACTTTGTCAATTCTTGATGGGGGTGAGTAAGCTTTACTCTAAATTCACCTATATTCCTTGGGTACAGGCTCATGCTTCATTATTCTCATGCGAGATGACTGACTTGCTTTCGTGGGGCAAGATGTAGATGCTTGTTCAAAATTTTGGACTTCGTCAGTACTAGGAAGAGTATTTTCCCTTGGGTGCAGCTACTGGTTCGGACGCTAGGATGGTCTTTGGAACTTTTTCTTTCATATTTCTCCCTAAAGGGACATCTCAAAGATGATGTCCTTCATATAGCTTGTCGTTGATGTGCATCTCAGCAGCTAGTGGCCTAAGGATATCGATTGGGGTCACAGATCACTTTTCGGCTACGAGAATCAAGTGGGTAGAGGATACCAATGAGGGTCACAAGATCACGTTTTTAGGCTGAGAATCCCAAAGATGAGCGAAGGATACTCGATATCAGTAGGAGTCACAAGATCACATTTTTAGGCTGTGAGAATCCCAAATACGAGCGAAGGATACCTGATTGCCTTTCTATACGCCGCATTCTCGGCATGACCCAGGATGTGTTCGAACACAAGTTTGCCTAAGTTGAATTTTTTTCTTCGTTCTGATTTGAAAGAGGAAAGCGACTAAGCTCTTTGTGATTGTTGTGCTGTGAGTAGTCAACAACCCGTTTCACATTAGCAATCTTGTGCAAAATAGAGTATTTGGAGGTGAGATGAGAGGAACAAAGGTTATACATACATGGCAATATTCGGACTTTTCCTCCAGTTATGAGAGACCATTGGATCAATCTCAGGTACCTCTTCTTCAGCTTTTGGGACGCCATCACATTCCTAGTACTGGATAGTTTCCCAAGTATCATTGTCAACAAAACTATCTAGTAGTTTCATCATCAACCTAGATAGCTTAGAAGGACGAGCTCTACGCACAAGGTAAACTATACACTTATCCTTTCTAACCTACTTTCGTAAATCCTATATATCTACTTAATATTTGATTTATATAACGCCAAATATAAAAATATTATCAACTGCAGTAGAAAAGAAACTTTCCACTTCGGTTATCGAACATAATACTATTAAAAATGTTTCTAAATATATTTATAAGATAATTTTAATAAATTAAGGTATTAAACCCTGAGGAATAATTCAGTTGGTCTATAATTTGAGTTCTTTCAAGGTCACTAAAAGTTTATCTAGCCCTAAACTTTAAGGCTTGTAAAATTAGCAACGGTGTTGGCTCAGACATCCATGACTATTAAAAAACTTAAGGTATGAAAGAATTTTAATAATAATTCAAATTATCGTTTCAACGTGTTCATGTGTTATATATTTAGAGGAAAATTGGATAATAAAAGAGGGGAGGGTGTGAGGCGTATGTGATGCACTTTTTTTTATCAAATAAATATATAAAATAAAATTTTAAAATTATTTGTTTGTTAATATTTTGTTTGTATCCTATATATGCATGTGTTTGGAGAAGTTTAGGTAATAACAAAACAAACAAGGCACTGGCGGTGGTGTGTTGGTCGACTCTCCGATGCTTAAATTAGACAGAGAAATAGAAAGCGTAAATGTCAGTCTTTCAGTAGTGTGTTTTCTCATACCTTTCTGTTGTCATTCCTTCCTTATTTATGAAGGAGGAGGATGATCCACTTTTATGAAAAGTGGGTGATTGGTTTCAAAGCCTGGAAGAGAAGGCGCTTTTCTTCTGTAGCGTTAACCGTTTTTCCTTTTGGATAGCCAAGTCACCTGAATCTTCCACCTCAAGGATCGTTTGATCATTTTGAGGACGGTAATCAATTCTTTTGTGTCACTATCTAGTTTTGAGTTTTCGGTGGATGTGTATGGCTAGACGTTACTGGATGTTGCCAGTACCGGGCTTTTCCGATTGCTCTTGGGCTGAATATGATGTTGATAGGGGCCGACCGGCAGCTACAAGGTACGCACTAGAGCATGCTAATTTGCAGAGGGATATTTTCAAGCCTTATATGTCCCCTTAGATGGTTCGGAAACTCGGATGAAATCCTCTATAGCCAAGAACACCCTCTCCAAATCAATGAAATTTTATATATCCATGTTCAGTGATAAGCCCCCTTGTATGCCCTTTTGCTTTGGCATTGTTGAAAGGCGTTGTAATCATACTACTAGAGGCGGTCGGGGCTTTTTCTTTTTTCATGTCTTCTTTCTTAGCCTCTACAGTCGGGCCTTTTTCTTTTTTCATGTCTTCGTTCTTAGCCTCTGTAGTCGGGGCTTTTTCTTTTTTCATATCTTCTTTCTTAGCCTCTTCTTCAACTTTTTCCTCTTTCTTAGGCCTCTTCTTTCTTAGGCTCAGTTTTCAGCCCTGCTGGGTTATGTAATCGTTGAAGTATGATCGCTTGGTTGTAAGCATTGCTATGTAATTATGAACGCCTTTTGGTGTAATTAATGAAATTATATTTCTTGAACTTTTTACGTTTTTGCTCACCTTATTTTTCTCATGCTCGGCTAACCGGTCAGCAACATGGTACTAACCCCTTGGGACCAGGGTTATGGCGTTTGATGAATTCTAGAATGGATCGGCCCTTCTAAATCCTGACTGGACCTAGCTTGGCTATCCGGCTCAAGTCTGTCCATTAAAGAGGCGGCACAGGGCCAAAGCACAGGAAGCTCCTAAGCAGCCATCTTAGTTTCTTGTGTCCTAGTAAAGTGAAGCATCGCCGGAGTTCATCCAGTTTAGAGGCGATGATCGTGTGCCATTCAAACCGTAGGTCTTCAGACGCCTTATAGTTAGGGAGTCATAATTGGATTTCACCCGCTCCAATCGTGTCTACACCATTTTCTTATTTCCCTTCCGTTCAAGAGCTTCTGCTGATACTTTGTTGTAGGGTTGTGTGTTTTGTGGATAGTATTTTCAAGCGTTTGTCTTCCCCTATCTTCCATGTAAGCCTTGTTTTTGTTCTTAGTACGTTAGATTCTAGTTGTCGGAATGTTTAAACTACGTGAATGTGGGTGATTTGGTTTGAGCTAGAACTAGGGGTGTGGTTCCCTGTAGTCTAGTAGGTTCATGTGCGTTCTCGCCCTTTTACCAGGTTGGTATTATGGCATGGAGCGCTCTCACCCTTTTGTTGTCCGCTGCAGAGGGCGAGAGGTCAAGAAGACTTTACTACTACATCAAGGGTAGGGGAGGCTCGGCCGAGATACGCCTTCAAGCAAAGATCATTTATTCTTCCTCGTCCATGGAGGAGTTGAAGTCTCACTACCAAATTCCTGACAATATCGATTTTGAGTCAGCCGACAACCGGGCCAATCCATCATCGATGAGGAAGATAAAGGCAAATATATTTTACCCAAGAACATCTGCGGATCCGGCTTCGCTTCCCATTTCATCTCCGTCACAGCCCACTTCTCTAGCGCCTCGTCTTATCCATTCGAATGTCATTCGATCCTAACCGTGCAACATCAACCTCCCAATTGACACTTCTGGTCGAGGTATGCTTTATTTACACGCTGGTCGGGACACTGAGGCCTGGGCTATCCATGTCACCCCGCAGTCCCCAGACCGCAATTTGTTACAGACTCCCCAACTCGCTCCCAAGACCGAGGCGGGCGGGGGCGTGATCTCGTTGGGAGGACTCGTATATGACCCTGCCCCGACCTCCCGCTTACTTTGAACCGATCAATGTCATTCCTGTGTGTGTACAGTCATGGTTTGTACATCGGTGTACATCTATCCTTTACATTCACGTACTTTCTAAATAAATATTTTTTCGTACAAGGAAAGTTCGGAGAGGTAGACAGGTGAACTTGGTGGAGAAAGCTAACTTTAAGAAAATTCAGAAGTTGCTAGAGATTTCTGAGAGGGAACGACATCACGAAATTCTCTTAACTACGAGGAATGTTTGTGAGTTGAGCCGTAGTCCCTCTCCTTATATCCTCCCAATTATTCCACGCCCTCTTCCCAGCCGTAAAATACCGGAGGGCGAGTACTACAAGGTCATGGATCTCCGAATTTAGCCTCAGCACCGTCTCCAACCTAAGAATCTTGAGATCCAGGCTACTGGTCGAGAACTCGTGATCGCACCAAATTCCGCAACCTCTTGGGCTAGGAGGATTCCGGCCATGTCCCCTAAGTATCTAAGAGGGAAAATAGGGTACTGCCCAGCCTCTTTACGAAAAGGGTTCTCGTTCGCCCCAAGCATCTAAGAAAGGAAGGCTAGTGTCAACTATTAAGAGCGAGCGAGGCCGGGAAGATTTTGTCGCGGTTTCTTTTTGGCTCCTCCGCCGCTGCTGGCAAAGGAAGAAAGGAGGACGAGAGATGGCTGATCTTGTTATAACCCGATTTTCTGAAGCGCAAATGAGGTGTGGAAGCCAGCGAGCGGCCCGATCTTTACCCTCGGAGCAGTTGGTGGTGATCAGCTTCCTAGCGTGAGGGTTGGACCAGCCGAGCGATCGTTGTCCATGGAGCTGCCACAGATGACACTCAGCCAATAATCGGCCGAGGCTAGGTCTTAGCGGTTGGAATTGCCCTGGCATAAATGCGGAGGTCGAGAGGACATTCCTGGGAGCGATTTACTTCAGCGACTGACAGTATATCTTCGATGCGGGTGTAATGGTGATTGCTTCCCATTGTATTTTGATTCCATTCCTCCAGGGCTGGCTCCTTGTAGATATCGACTCTGCCGACGAGGAAGGTGCTTGGGGGATTATCAATCGTTGGAAGCATTAGCGAGCGAATCACTGGCGTAACCAGAGCAACTATATCTGGCATTCTGCGGATGCTGAAGCCAGTTGTATGAGCGAGGAAGGGTAAAGAATATTAGTCTCAATCCTGGCAGTGCATGGGTGAACTCAAGCGGTGGTTGAAGCTGACATGCTATCTGCTGTCGTAACTTTGTCGGTCGGTGGGCTATTATTTGCTATACGATCTAGTATCATTTCTGAGTTATTGCCTTATTCTAATGCGTTCTTTTGCAGGCTATTACGGCTATCCGAAACATGACTTACTAGCAAAGTTCGGTCTCGGTGAAGATCTGAAGAAGGTTGCGCTCTCACGCTCAATCAGTCGTTGACCACGAGCTAAATTGCTTCTTTAGTGGCTGGTCGATCGTGGCGGAGAAAAGTGAAAAGCATGGTGGCGGCAGAGGCAAGAGAGATGCTGCTATCTGAGGCCTCAATGGCCCGCATGGATGCCGTTGCGACAGGGAGTGCCAGGACGCAAGTGGAGTCGAGTTGGCGGTCAAAATGCTTGCGGTTCAAAGAGGCTAGGTAGAAGAGGCGGAAGATGAGCGAGTTTGACCCATAGAGCAGTCTCTTGCTTCTAGAACTCGGGACTTGTAAGGATGAAGTGTCCGCTATCCGGGCAGAGGCCCTTAAAGAGAAAAAGGCCTTGGATGAGGCTTACGAGGAAGGCTTCGACGTGATTTTCAACTATGGGTATGGTTGTTGTGCTTTCGCACATAATATTTGTGGAAGCCGGCAGGAGTTAAACGGGATGCCTAAAGCGTCTGGCCAGATTATCCCTAGAGTTCTTTATTAACCCTCGATACCCCCTGGGTGCTATCCTTATCGAAGCTGCGTCCATCGATGTTCATCCTGGTGAAGCGACGAATGCATTGGAGAGGGAGGCTCCCACTGCAGTTCTTGAGACGGATAATAGCGAGGCAGGCGAGCATCTCTCTGCCGCCTAAGTTGGGCCAGGTAACGAGCCTAATTTTTCCGCTTAGTACCAGGGAGAGTAAGGAACATGATGTTTCTGGGTTGTATTTTGTGATTGCTCGTTGAGCCTTGTTCCTTCACCCATGTTTTGCATCCCAGATTTTTGTTGTTTGAAACCAAGCTCGATAATAAAGCATGTTGTTCTCAGTAATAAAGCATGTGTTGTTTGCTAATCTAATGTTGTTGTTTTATCAAATCATGTAGTTAATTTAATCGTGCAATAAAGATGTACCTTGAGTAGGACATGAATGGGTTCGGATGAACACTTGTTAAGCAAGTTCAACAGCTCTTCTACACTTCATACCCGGGCTTTGTGATGTACCATCTAGGCATCAACAATGCGGGCCCGATCGTATCAAACGCCTTACGGGGCCGTGTGAACTAGTTGGGCATCAACCATACTAGGCCGGTAGGACCTCAACCTTACCTTGGCTTCGTAATGAACCAGCTGAGCATCAACCATATTAGGTGGTGGACATGACCTTACGAACTTTGTATGAGACAATTTGGGCATCAGCCATGCTGAGCCAGTGAGACATCGACCTTGCACGGGCTTCTGGTGAACCAGTTGGGCATCAACCATACTAGGCCGGTAGGACATCAACCTTACTCGGACTTCGTTATGAACCAACTAGGCATCAACCATACTGAGCCGGTAGGACATCAACCTTACCTCGACTTTGTAATGAACCAACTGGGCATCAACTATACTGGGCCGGTAGGACATCAACCTTACCCGGACTTTATTATGAATCAACTAGGCATCAACCATCTTGGGCCGGTGGGACATCAACACCCGAGCTTTAGCAATGAAAATTGAGATGGGAACATGGTTGTCGAATCATTCTTTATTGATAGTACCTTTTGAGGTGCATAACCGTACATTCAGATGCAGTGTCCCGTCCCCAGTTTATCCCCAATGCATACCAATCCAGTTCATCGGCTGTATTTACAATATACGGTCCTCCAGTTTTCTTGGGAACTTCGGCTAATAGATCATTTGTGTTCTCGAAAACTTTCCGAGACGGGTCCCAATTTGGCTGTTCGAGTTTCAAATTAATACATTGTATAGGTTCTTCTAACACAGCGGTGGCACGATGTTATTCTCATAGCCGCTACTTCGTGTAGTTCGTCTACCATGTCTAGGTCTTTAATCATAGATTCAGTATTCGACTGCTCGGGTATATCAGTTCGGAGCGTGGGCATGTCGATTTCTGTTGGGACTATAGCCTCCATCCCACCATAAGTGGCTTGAAGGGGATATATAGTTGGTTTCTTGGTGTCGTTCTATAGGCCAAAGTACCACAGAGTTCATCCACCCATTTGCCTTTGCATTTGAGTCTTAGTTTCTTTAAGGCGGTCAACGAGGTTTTTATTAGAAGCCTGCTTAATTAGTTTGCTGCATTGAATGCCGCAGTGGATTATAGATTCTTTATTTTCAATTCTGGCGAGAAGTTCCTCGTGTCACGACTATCAATTGAGGCCCGTTATACGTCCCTGATTGATCGGGGTATACCAAACCATCAAACAATATTCTTCTAGATGAACTGAGTGACATCTTTATCTTTAATTGATGCGAAAGCCTTGGCCTCTATCCACTTATTGAAATAATCAGTGGCTACCATCAATAATTTTTTCTGAGCCAAGGCGGTGAAGTGTGACTATGTGAATTCAAATTGGCGAAAGGCGAGCAGTGATGGATATTAAATCCTAAGTGGTGATCTGAATGGGGCTAGTCGGCATCGATCTCACTTTTATGCGTAGTCGAAGCGTCAAATCTCATGGTTGGCCAATAATACCCCTGAGTGTGGGCTCTGTGTTCCAATGTTCTACCGCTGACGATTACCGCATATCCGCTTCATGTAGTTCCAGCGATACATATTACTGTTCGGTGAGTTAAGCATTTTGAGTGCGGCTTCGTCTAAAGATCGTTTGCCTTGTTTGCCGGAATTAACGAGAACATGGCGGCCCGGATTTGGATCTTATGAGCTTTGTTCGCTTTGGTTTGAGATTCTCGTGTTGATATATTGTGCGTAGGGTCCGTGAAGGAGACTTAGTCCACTTTACCTGGATAGTGATAATTGAATCAGGGTGATAATGGATCGTTAAGGCTGCGTTTTACGTCATCGAAGAGAAGTGGCTACGTGACCAATGCATACGCTTTCTCATTGCAGCCCACGGGGATGTGTTCGACTTCAACCGACTTCAGTACCCAGCGTTGCTTAACCAGGGATTCATACTTTTCCATTCGAGGGTCTCGCGACTCATATTCTTCGCTTACTTGCCCTACCACCAACTAAGAATCACTTCGAATCAGAAGCTTGTCGATTGACATAGTAGCTGCTAGTTCAATTTCAGCTACGATGGCCTCATATTCCGATTCGTTGTTGGAGGCGCTAAAGCTTAAACGGATAGTCTGCTCAATTTTCTCCCCAACCGGAGATTTAAGTTGCAAACCGATGCCGGCTCAGGTTTTCCGAGATGCCTCGTCTACGTTAAGGGTCCACCAGTTCAAGTTGCCTTGGCTCACTTTGGATTTGGGGATTTACTGTTTGGAACATACGCCATAACACACGTAATACAGCGATCTTGGCTTATCTTGATCTTGAGATCGCTCAATTCAATTTCCCAGCCAGGCCATCCTCTGGGCCAATCGAGGCTTGTGAATGGTGCTCCGAAGAGGAAGGTCAGTTAGCACAACAATGGGGTGTGCTTGGAAGTATGGCGGGCTTCTTCGTTGCTACTCGAATGGCGCCTGCTCGAGGTGGCTCTATCGGGTTTCTGCGTCGACTAAGGACTTGCTGACGAAAAATACTGGCCTCTGCTTTCTATTCTCATCTTCTTTGAACAGGGCAGCACTTATTGAGACATCTAAAGCGCACTTAGAGTATGTGAAAAGTGTTTACCTTGGCACAGGTCCTAATGGGGCCAGAGGTTACCTGAATCTTGTTTGATAGTTGTGAGGCTTGATCACATTAGTCATTCCACCCTACAGTTGGCCCATAAGGGTAGCAAAGCAGCTTTAGAAGGTCACATCGTCGAGGAGATGAGACAGCCCGGGCGGCTAACGATCAGTCGGTTGTTGCACCCCCTTTCTAGACGGTAGGAATCCAAATGGCTTTAAAGCTGAGAGGGGTTGGCTTCTATCCTCACAGTCACCATGAAACTCAGAATTGGCACCTTGGCGACTCAGGAAGGCCACTTAGAGGATTGGGCTTCATGCGAATGCGATCAGTAGGGTTCAAAGCCTCTTGTAGGTGTTTAGCATGGTCCGGGTGTTCCCTGGACTTTACCAACATGTCATCAATGTAAACCTCCATGGTCTTTCCCAGTGATGGCTTGAACCTCTTGGTCACTAATCTGATGCGTTGGCATTCTTTAAATAAGCGGCATCATTGTACTTGGCTAATCAGTGTGGGTGATGAAGGCTGTTTTCAGCTTCTTGGAATCATGGGTGATGATATCTGAGTGTCCCCAGGAATGCCGACATCCATGGCCGGTTGGCCAGTAATAATCGTCTATCAAAAGGTAGAGGAAGCGTCTTTTAGGTATGCCTGCCGTTGAGTCTGTGTAGTCCACGCACACTCTCTATTTATCGCTTTTAGGACTACCACATTGTGACCATTCCGGATACTTTATCTCCACGATAAATCTTTCCTTTAAAGATTATCACTTCTACCCTAAACATCGCCTGATGGCGGTCGGTGAAACGCCTCACTTCTGTCTAACAGTGCGGCGAAATGATGACATTTAATTTGTGAGAGGCATGTATGAGGTTAATGCATTATGTGCGGTGGGTCGGACGAAATACCTACACCATCTATATTACGGAGCGAGGAACTGATGTTTGATTTCCTTCTCCCTGCGGATAGAGGAACTAACATATGTGGATTTATCCCATTTCGTCTAAACATAATGATTCCGGGGTTCTATGGCCAATCGCTCACAATCCTCCACTCTCGCCAGGTGGTGGTAGCAGTGCAATGCGGGACGGGTCTAGGGGCGGACTATAGGAGCTTTCTTTTTCTCATGCTCCTACTTGACAATTGGTATGTTGTTGGGGCGCTGGTTCGCGGTTGCCAGAATCGATTGCCCGATAGCGGTCTTTAGTGGTAGGTCAGGGGCACGACTTTCATCGCATGCAGCGGGCCCGGAGCCAACAGGCATTATGCGGGCCAGTCATATTAGTGAAAATAAGACCCTCTTTGAATTCTGACCTGCCTTGGCAGGGGAGGCGATTGCCCATGTTCTTATGGTTACCACGTTAAACCAAACGATTCTACGATCCAAACTTAACTGTCGAGATGTTCATTTGCACGAAGGTGGGTAAATTTGCAACGAGTCAGCATACGCGCTACGAGGTCAACCGATCTCTGTGCACATAAAAATCATTAATACCTAAAGTAAGTACGAGTGCATCGTGGTGTGGAGTAATGACCTTGGATGGGTTAATAGGGGGAAATGATATATTGCCGTCGATCAGCTGGATTGCTACGCTGCATGCGGGTGTGTATGGTGTTGGACCGGATTATGGTTGCCTGTGATCTCTTCTTATGGTGTAGGTAGTATTGATCGTCAAGCGAAATTGCCCGAGTATGTAGTTTGGTGTGTATCGAGGGTTCATCTTGGGAGCTGCATTGCGCTATTCTTTCAGCAGTAAGGCGGCCTCGGCTCATGTGGACCATCTCAAAGACATATCTCTGAGGTGTTATTTAATCTCATCCTTTCCACCATAAATTCGGGCTTCAACATCGGTTGTTCTCATGCCCGTGGTCTTTGTGGTAATCCCATCTCAAAGACTAGTTAGCCTTCTTGGGATGGTGAGATGGTGTGGGCCGTTTGAAGTCAGGTGATCTTGGATGAGAGAAGAGAGTGCAATGCGTAAGAAATGAGGGTAGTGCGGGGATTCCCTCTTTCTCTACGATTGGTCTCGGGAGGCGTTTACAGTTCTTACTTTGGCTCCTTTTTGTTGGAACTAACCCATAGTGGCCGACTTGCAGCTTTGGGATGTTATCATCATGGTTTAAGAGGCTGCTCGAATATTGTCCTCTAGTGTTGAATATTTATCGATAAAATGCGTACAATTCTTCCATTGTCACGACGGATCTGAAGATAAGCGAGTAGAAATGGGGTGAATTGACTAAGCTCTATAAAGAAAATTAAGGAGGACCTCATCCATACTGTACAAATCAATCTGTTAGACAACCCCTCCAAAATCTTTTACTGAAATCGCGGATGGAATCGTCCTCCCGCTTGAAGATGGTTTGCAGAGAACTGATGTTTCCCTTCTATTGAATTGAGCACATGTACTAGGAAACAAATGCAGCCACAACTCACTGAAAGAGTTGATAGATCTCCATGGGAGTTTGTGGAACCAAGCCAGGGCGGGCCCCTTCAAGCTGGCCGAGAACACTTTGCATAGTAAACGGTCGTCTCTCATATTGAGTATCATTGCCTGATTGAAGTGCAATATGTGGTCATATGGATCAGAGGAGCCATCATACATGGAAAAAGATGGTATGACAAAGCCACGCGATGGTTTGTAGCTCAAGATGTGTTAGCCTAGCGAGGAGGATAGCATGTCTTCAGGTCCCCGGACAATGGTGGATGTAGCCATGTGTGGGGCGGGTGCGTGGTGGGATACATGAGCGAGTGATGGTCTTTGCCCCCGCCCTTGTGGCGCATGGGCACATTTTGGGCTTTGCTCGTGTCGTTACTCTCTCGCGATTTCTCGCCGTGCCCGCGTGCATGCTTGGCGGAAGGCTGGAAAGCGGCGCGGGGCCTGCCGGGTCGGCCTCACGTTGTTCTTTAAGGGAGTGACGGTCGAGACGGAGAGCTACGAAGGATAGCTTCGTCGTCATTTGCGCCACATCACTTTCGCCCGGTAGGATGGCTACTCCCTCGTGCATTTCTGCAGATCTTCTTCCCAAGCGAGCCCGACGGTGATCGTTCTCTTCGCGCTGCGAGATAGATTGACCTGGTTCATAATTACCAGCCATTTATGCGGCTGCTCTTCTTAGTCTCCGCATCACGGCGCCAATGAAAACCGGTCCTCGAGGATTGATTTGCTGGGTTGGCATAGCGATAGGATCGGCAGAGCTAGGCGGTGGTGGGAACTGCGATCTTCGGGGTGTGGGGATCATGATGGCCGACTTAGCTCATGCGTTGCCGATGAGATTTTTTGTTTGGTCGTTCCCACAAACGGCCCCAATTGTTATCTCTTAGATTCTCAGAGTCACCGGATCTTCGGGGCATTAACCTGGCAGCAAGGACCTACAAAACAAACAAGACATCGAAGGTGGTGTGTCAGTCGGCTCTCCGATGCTTAAATTAGACAGAGAAATAGAGAGTGTAAATGTCAGTCTTTCAGTGTATTTTCTCCTTATCTTTATGTTGTCATTCCTTCCTTATTTATGAAGGAGGAGGATGATCCACTTTTTATGGAAAGTGGGTGATTGGTTTCCAAAATGGAAGGGAGGAAGGCGCTTTATTTGCGCGTCAATCGTTTTTCCTTTTGGATAGCCAAGTCACCCGAATCTTCCGCCTCAAGGATCGTTTGATCATCCTAAGGGTGATTACGTGCGTGGTTTGTGGGAGAATGTGTTCTTGGCGCGAGGGTCAGTGGGAAATCATTGGATGACTTGACATCTTAAAAACGACAACCGGTTAGAAGAGGATGTGCCGGATAATAAATCTGGAAGCCTTTGTTGTGGCAAGGGATAGTCCACGGAGGCCGAGCCTTGGAGCCATGGATTCGAATCCATGTTCGTGTGAGGATACTTGACCTCCATTGGGCTGATCCGTTGGAGACGCCACGAATAGGAATCTTTGGGCGAAGTCGTAGCCGCCTGATCATCATCTTAAATGCGATGGTGGTTATGTCATCTTACTACAGCGTTTGAACTTCGTCGTCGTCGTGGCATTGTTGTATTTGAAGCGGTCGGACGAGCAAAAGTATATGATTAGAGACAAGAAATCAAATCAATGGTCGTGATATGTTGTATTTGATCATGGTATTCTAGTCACCATAGTAATATCAAATGTAGGATCGACTATCAAATGTCGACTTTGAAGGTCGATTCATTATGCTATTAACATGAATGATGTTTCATCATTTGTGGTGATTTTGATTATATGTTTCTATCGATATATTGTTAATTTGAATCAATAATTATTTCTCTTCGAAAAAACATTTGCTATTTTATTGAGTTTTGAATAAAATTAATTTGAAAAGTTTTCAAACTAATTTTCATTTCAAATAATGTCCCATTTTAATACATTTTGTTATGTAAAGACCCACAAGTCATAAAACCATAGTAGTATAGACTCTTAAGTCATAAAACCATTGTTGGAAAAAATAAAGGTGATAAAATGGAGAAAGCACATTCAATACTCCTCTATGCAATAGATTGTTGAAATTACCAAAGCATTTACAATCCTTGAAATTAGAAATAGAAGAAGATGAACACAAGAGAGCTAAACGAGTTCTTGGAATTTTATCCAAAGACTCTGTTCCTCATCTCTCGAGAAATCTTTAGAGAAGTAAGGAAAATGGTCTTGTAGGATTGATCAGAATCTTTTCACTTTTCTACATAAGATTTCAAAAGAAGAAAAATCACTCTTATAGAACACTCTTAGGGTAGAAAAATGTGATTACAAAGAGAAGAAGACTTCTTGTCTTCCTTAACCTCTTGAAATTGTAACATCTTAAAACATAAATATATGTTTAATTCATACAATAAACATATATTTAACTATCAAATCATTACAAACTTTTAATCTTCATCAGCATAGGATTTGCTTAACAATCCAGCCTCCTATTCATATGTTTAATGAACACATTAAACATGATTTACTCTCATATGTTACAAACTTATGATCTTCCTCAACCTACAAGTTTTGTAACATTTCATAGGTTTAAATTGGTAAATATTTTTGGAAGCAAATTAATAGGAAGGGTAAAACTCTAGTGGGTTACACAAACAAATAATATTGACTTGATGTACCATGAAGCTTGATGAAAAAATTATGGGTAAAATGGTAATTTTAAGTTTTTATATTTTTTAAGGAGAATGAAAAATTAGAATACAACCTATCAATACTTTATTCCATTCCCTTTACTTTGGGTGTGTTTGGATCATGGGAATTGGAGATAGAATGGGAATATCATTACACTTTCAACCAATTCCCATGTTTGGATGAAATTTAAGCAGGAGGGAATGAAATGAAAACTAATTCAAGGGAATTAAATTCTACTACTCCTATGGATTTGGATTCCTTAGATATAGTGGTATTCTCATTCACCTTTCTCCTTTTTTTTTACTACTATTCACCCTTCTTCTTAAAAAACATAAAACTTAAAGTATCATTTTACCTCTAACATTTTGTTCATTAGGTCCTACAATTCTAATTATTAATTAAAGCCTTTTATGCAAGCTATGTGATGTAGTCCAAAACATGGTCTTGGATGTGTTTTGAATATTTTTTATTCAGTTTTTGTAAGAAATGCGTTAACTTTTATTTTATCATTAAATTTATAATCTTGATAAAAGCAGTGTATAAACCGTTAAATAAAAACTGAAAGATGCTTAATAACGAGTTCTAAAACCAATTTTGAAAATACTTCTAAATTATTTATATTTTAAAATAAAATTTTAATTTCTAATATTTTATTTTTAATCATATATGACTATAATTATTTTAGAAAATACTTTAAAAATGAAAACAAAAATTAAAATATTTTATCTACCAAATGACGTTAGTTTAAAAATACAATAAATAGCGTTTTTTTTTTAAAAAGGTTCTAAAGAAAAAAAAAAAAAGCATTTGGAAGTTATTTCTAGAAATAACATTTTTTCTTAGAAGAAGAAAAATGAAATAAAGATTATTTAAAATCATGTGTTAGGAATTATTATTGTCAATTTATTTTCATTCAAATTCCTAGTATTGCAAATAGGTGAATGGGAAATAAATAAAAATTTTCATGTAAGATTCTAAACTAATCAAACACTAAAATGAAATCAATAATTTGATTTCATTCCATGAAAAATAATAATGAAAATAGGTTATTCATTCTCATTCATCATTCAATGTATAAACACCTAAATTTTAATCCCAAACATGGAATGGGTTGAAGGGTAATGACATCCCCCATTCCATGTTCCAAACACACTCTAGGATGTGTTTAAATCATGAGAATAAAGAGGTGGAATGGGAATGCCATTGCCCCCTTGAATACATTCATGTTTAGATATTAAGCATGGGAGAATGAAATGGAAACTAATTCAAAGGGGAATCAAATTCTACTTCTAAGTAGGATTTGGATTCCTTAGATATATGTGGTATTCTAATTCACCTTTTTCCTTTTCTTTGGCAACTATTCACCCTCCTCCTTAAAAAACATAAAATTCTATTTTACCTCTAACCTTTTGTTCATGAAGCCCATAATTCAAATTAGTAATTTAAAGCATTTATAACTATGTGATTGAAAATCGAAAAATTGTCTTGGATGTGTTTTGAATTTTTTTATTCTTCACTTTTTGTGAGAAAGTACGTTAACATTTTATTTATCATTAAATTGAAAACAATTTTTATAAAGCCCATTATACAAAGCCTAAGAAGATACATTTTATAAAGCGTGCGTGGTGCTTTTTCTATCGAAAGCCAGGCTAGATCTGTAGGGTCGTGGCGTTCGTCGGGCCGGATCGATATACAACCTGCACAGAAAGGGTGGTCCAGCGGGGGAATGTCGACCATCTCTCCGATGCCTATGTCAGTTTCTTTCTTACGAAAAGGAAAAAGATCAACTATTGATAGTATTGTGATTGCGTACCTTTCTTGATTAGATTGCTCGGTATTTATCGTGGTGATCACAATGGCTTTCCCTTGTTAGGCCCGGCGATCTGACATCTTCCCAATCGGGTAGGGAATCCTCTTTCATATTTTTCAAGCGAATATTAAAGGATAATTAGGGGTTATGATCGTAAGAGATTCTTCCTCCCTTAATGAGTGGAGAGCCGATCCTAGAGACTGGGCACTTCCCTTTTATATGTCTCGTTTGGTGGATGGTGGACCATCCATGTTACCTATTTATCCGACGGGGCTGGCTTAGTTCCCAACTGGGGCTCACGCCTTAGAAGTGATCAGGATGTCGTCATGAGCCGAGCTCTCACGTTGGGCTCGCATCCAAGCCTACCCCCTAAGCCCACCTTAAGCCCACCTTAAGCCCATTTGCACCTCTAAGTTTCTCAATTGTGCTGCCTGATTGTTCAATTGGGTGGTCTAGCTTTGCAAATTCGCCTTTGTCTCATTCATAAAGGTGGTGTGCGAGGTGAGCATTTATTGCAAGTCTTGCTCGAGTCTACTTTTCTCGAGGTTGGTTCATTCACTCATGGTGGTGGCATGTTGTTGATATTCCTCCGATCATATGAGTCAGTTGTTCGATTACCTTGGTTACCTCTCCATCCCTGACCTACATTCTGACTCTGATTCTAGTATCTGTTCTGATATGCATTGCCCCACATCACGCCTTGTTGTAGTTGATTACATTGATTCCTATATTGGGCTCTATTGTCATACATACGTGACACTCCATAGTATTAGGTTTGTCCACATGAGATTCACAATTTCCAGCGGACCTCGGTATTTCTTGTACCCTGTTGCTTTTACTTGTTGTTGGATAAGCGGGTGACATGGTTTACCAGGTTACTAAGAATCTCTGTGTCTGCTCCTGGAGGGTTTCTTAGATGTTGATATGTCTCTAGGCCACTGATTAGTGTTGGTAGTTGTATCCTCCAAAATCTCATAGGCTTGATCTGTGGATTTCTTCATCATGGCACCTCCCGCTGAAGCATCAATGATTGTCCTAGCTGAGTCGCTTAGACCATTGTATAACATATGCACCTGCATCCACTTAGTCAATATGTGATGTGGAAACCTCCTCAATAGCTCATGAAATCTCTCCCAAGCCTCAGCTAGGTTCTCACCTCAAAATTTCCTAAATGTATTAATTTCTTGCACCGATTGAGCTATCTTCGAGGTGGGAAAGAATTTAGTGAAATTTACGCACCCAGTCATTCCATGAGGTGATGGAGTCTAAGGTTGGGCTGAGTCGACCAATGTTTAGCCCTATCGCTAAGTAATGGGAATAGCGTAGTGAGAGCTTCTTGGTTACCCATACTTTCTTTACATGTCCACGAGACCTTGATAAAGGCTGGTCAAATGTGCATTCGGATTCTCGCTAGGTAGCCAGTGGAATTGTATATTGTGGGCATTTACTGCAATGTCCTCCCCTTTCAGCTCAAAGTTGCTTATATGAGTGGTCGACGTATAGGCCATTTGAGCAGTTGTAGGTCGCGTCTGAGCTCCTTAAGTAGCATATGCGGATTATCAGGCTGAACGAAGGGTGTGGTGGTCGGATTTCTATAGTTTTGTCCATTCTATTCCACCTGTGGTTCATCCCCATCATGAATATGTCCTACATCTGCTAGATGCTGCATGATTTCAGGTTGAGTTACGTGGGTCTTTTTACATAATCGATGCAATGTCCGTTCTGGTTCAAGATTAAATGGAAACAGTTCCTTGTGCCCTTGTCTTTGCATGCACTCTAAATACTTTCCTGAAATCACGGAGATGAAGCGAGGCAAATCACGGCTGGATGCAATAAAGAAAATTACGTAAGCCCGGGGAATAAAACTAAAAAGAATTATCAGGCGAGAAGAAATTTAAAGAAAGTAAAATTGATCCAAAGTACTATCTATGGCACGGTTGTCAATATCAACACTAAACTTCTCCCCGGAAACGACGCCAAAAACTTGACGGGCTAATGGTGAGTGTGTAAAATTAATTGGGAAACACAAACCCGTGTGCGCAAGTGCACGCGTCGAGTTGACGTAGTGTAGTGGTTAATCAAGTGTCATTCCCTCGAAGAGAAGTGTGTTGACTACTGATTTGATGACTTCGAAAATATTTGGATCTAATCCTAGAGTAAAATTGACTAGTGTCAGATAACCAAAACTTGGAGTACGTGTGTTGAATTATATAGGTGATGAGAAACCCTAAGGTTTACCATTTCCTACCACTCTTGATGGGTGTCAATAATTAAGGACTTATTAGAGTATTTATGAGTTATGTTGAGCGGGTTGATCTTTCCTGCAAATATTCTCTCTCGAGATATGGTGACTATTTCGCCCCGGTGGATGTGTGCATCTGCTGCCTCGACATGACTCCGAAACTCTAAATGTGTAAACCCTAGTGCCACACTTTCAGTCTGGAATATCTCTATTCTTCGACTACCCAAGTGTTGCTTTAACCATGTCCTTGGAAATTATCTTCTCTCGATCTCAAACTCCTAGCTTTAGCATGTCACGATTAACTTGAGCAACATGTAATTAAACCCCGAATTAAGCAAACATATGCTCATATTAATAATCAAATAAGCCAAAGCGAAAATCAATCCATCATTGTGGTTGGGTTAGAAAAACCCTAGAGAAAGATGAGTTCATCATGGTATTCATTCTGATTGAAGAATTCGAATCATGATAGAGTTGAAGGAAGAACTATGAAAACTCCATCTTGCGATCTTTCTGAATCTTGGGCCCATCAATGGCTCGGAGAATAAGGTTTTTCCAGTCCCAGTAATGGAAAGGGAACCCGGCCGTCGCGGTGAAGGTGAAGCCCGCGACGGACTGAAACCTTTGTTTTTAGGGGCTTTACGGTTGAATTCTTTGTGAAGGGTCTTCTGGCGAAATCTCACATGGAGAGGGTTCTTTGCGACGATGAACAACAACCTTTGTGATGCTTCCTTTTCGTCATTTTTGCTTCTACTCTGTTTTTCTGTCTTTTAGCTGCCCTTTTGATTCCAACATTGCCATATTCTATAGAATAATATAATATGAGGGATTAGCGTAATATTAATGAAAATGTTTGTGAATCATGCATTTTAGCTATAAAGAACACGGAGAATTTAACTGAAATGCGCATGATTCATTATGATCGAGGTTATGGGTAAAACCGGCAGAGGTGCTTTCGACATTCCAAGAGTAAATGCAAGGTCTTTCCCTCTCCGGTTGGAGTTCATGGTTGCGGTCGAATTATCAGTGATACGATATGGGCTCCCTCCCGGTTCAGTTCAGTTTTTCCACTGTGAGGTGGGGTCTTTCCTTGTTGGCAGAGTTTTTGAGCACTGAGTCACCGGGCCAATACTATTAGGCGACCTTGCGATCATAGTACCTGCTATTTTTTGTTAGTACAGTCTTCGTGGCTTTTAGGCTGCTCTGCTTCTCCTCACAGGAAATTAAGATTTAAGCGGGAAGACTCTTCATTGTGTTCGCGTTGGCGGCTCGACCTAGTGACAGGCCCAGCTTTGACAAGGGCTACCACCTCAATGCCAAATGTGGGGTCCACACCCTTCGTGACCCCTCGGTGCCCGCCCCGGTGGGGAGCCCGCCTTAGAGTCTTTGTTTCGCCGGGTCCCAGTAGCCTTTTCTTCGCCTCAGAAGTGAGAGCTCAGACCCGACTAGGGACTCTTATATAGAAGTAAGAGGCACTCTCACTGCAGTGACCTGGCTGGTTGGTGGTGGAGTGCTCCCCACTTCTCATCCGACAGACAACCTGAAACTTAACGCAAAATCGATGGGGACACTAACTATTTTTCTCAGTGAGCTCCCTTTAATACCTGAGATCACAGTGAACCACAATAAGGATCAGTTGGTAGTGAGAGTGCTCCCCACTTACATAAGAGTCCTTTGGGCCGTGGGTTGACTCTCACGGAGGCGAAAAAAAAGCTTGATTGGGACACGGCGAAAGCATTCTAGTGGGCTCCCACGAAGGAGTACCCTAAAGGGTCACGGTGTGGACACAATGGCGCCTTTTTTATTGTAGGGTCCACACCCCGCCGTATTCAGCCGGTGGGCCAGCTGTAAATGTGTTCAGCGAGTCCCAACCTTTTCTTTACCGTATAAAATGAGCTTCGAACCAACAAAGGACTCTAACTAGTAATGGGAGCACTCACCTGTAGACCCCCAATGGGGTCCGCACCCTTACGTGACCCTCGAGTGGTTACCGCCCCGGTGGGAGCCGCTCATAGGTCTTGTTTACGCGAGGTCCAATGTGGCCTTCTTCGCTTCCGTGAGGCTCGAACCCGTGCGTAAAGAGACTCTTATAGCAATGGGGAGCACTCTCCTCTAGCTATTTAATCACCAGCCAATCGGTACCGCGGTGGGAGCCCGCTCATGGAAGTCTTGTTTGCGAGGTCGACTAGCCTCTTTGCCTCGTGAGGCTCGAGCCGTGCGCGAGGAATATAGCATAGCGATGGGGGCATACAGCTGCCGAGCCCCCCAGGCTACTGGCTGGGTTGGTGATGGTGCTCCCCATTACTATAAGTCCCTTTGCATCAGGCCGGCTCCTGGCTGAAGACACGGGCGATGTATGGTGGCGAAAAGGCTCACAGTCACGAAGAACGTGAACCTGATAAAGGCGCCATTTGTGTGGGGTCCCGCACACTGTGACACTCGAGAGTGCCTTCGGGGAGGACCGCTCATGAGTGCTTGTTCGCGGGTCCCAGTAGTGGCCTTCTTTCGCTGTGAGGTACAGGCAGTGCGCAAATGGACTCTTATAGCGATAGGGAGCAGCTACCACTTGCCAGGCGAGCTGCAGCTGGGTTAGTAGTGAGTGCTTACGTATAAGGTCACGGCTGCGCATGGGTTAATTGTGAAGCCTGGCAGCTGCACTATGGTGACTCCCACTGAAAGAGCCCTTACTGAGAAATTACATATGGACCCCACCAAATGCTAAGGCGAACGGAGTTTCTTGAGTTGCAAACTTGCGTGTAGTTTTGTATCCCCATAGTATCTCGGGGAGGTATTCTACCCATTTTCCCTTTAGGTTTTCTAGCTTAGTCTTCAATGCTGCCTTGAGAGTCCTTATACAGTGATACCTTGTTCGTTGTTTATTGGATGAGCTAGGGACTGAATAGTAATTCATGATTCAAGCTCGTACTTAAAGATTTGAATTTCAGGTTGTCGACTGCTTTCCATTATCGATGCAAGTAGCACTAGGATTCGAACTTGCTATTATGGAGCATATGGTCACCTTTGCTTTTTGGTGATTGTTGCTAATGGCTAGGCCTCTGTCCACTTGGTGAAGTAATTCCGCCACACAATGGTGAACTGCATAACCTCTTCGATGGGCGAGGGGCAGTATGTCTAATCCAGCTCTTGAAAAGGCCAGGGGCTTATGATTGAGGTCAGTGGCTCGGATGGGAGATGTGAGATCTTGCATGCTCTTGTGGTTGCCTTCTAAGCCCAGTTTTATGGAGTCTTTGAGCATCGTGGACCAATAATATCCTTACCTAAGGACTTTTCCCGCCAAAGTTCGAGCTCCGATATGGTTGTCGTAGATGCCTTCATGTACCTCTCTAAGTACGTAGTTGGCGTCTTCCTTTCCTATGCATTTGAAGAGGGGTGCGAAAAAGCCCCGTTTGTAAAGGGTTCCTCGTAAAAGAATGAATCTAGATGATCTGGTTCTTAGTTTAGATGCCTCGCGGATGGCTAGGTAATTATCTTAGTTCGACTAATTAGTCACAGATGGGATGCATCGACCCGACACGGTCATTCTGCAGGAGGACCGTCCTTGTTGACGTTCTTTGAAGGTTCCATGAGGTGTTTGACCGGTACCCGTCTGTCCAAGTCTTCTTCCGACGTAGTTGCTAGCTTAGCCAGGGCATCTGCTCGTGAATTCTCCGTTCTTAGGATGTGTCTGACCTGAACCCGTACAAACTTTTTGAGCAACTCAGCGTGCCTTTTGTAAGAGATAAAGAGGATCATCTTTTTGCCTTTCGCTTCATTGGAATCCTCTATCACCATTTCCACCACCAATTGGGAATGGCTACATGGCTCTGGTTAATCAACCTCCATAGATTGGCGAGGTTAATCCAGAAACCGATGTGACTTCATATTCGACCGTTATTGGAGG
Organism: Tetrastigma voinierianum; assembly: GCA_016808115.1. Classification (NCBI taxonomy): domain Eukaryota; kingdom Viridiplantae; phylum Streptophyta; class Magnoliopsida; order Vitales; family Vitaceae; genus Tetrastigma; species Tetrastigma voinierianum. The sequence goes on along the minus strand of JAEQBH010007443.1, from coordinate 22,613 downwards.
CTAGAATCGAATGAGGCATATTCGTCGATCCCATCGAGGAGGTCGAATCAGCTCTGCACCTCTTCTTTGGCGGTGGCGGCCCCATCTCTGAACGGCACGGATGGGAGGTCGGGGCGCAGGATTGAGTGGTTTCGGTAGGCTCTATCGAGGTGGAATTCCATAGTGAAATCTACCCCAGAACTTGTCCTTTGATCGTTGTTCTTGGCTTGTACCTAATGTCGAACTCACTCAACTCTATGGCCCACATTTACGGTCTTCGAGGTTTACGGTTTTATCACGTGTTGCTTCATTGATGTTTTGTCGGAATCGATGGTGTGAGCTTGGAAGTATGGTCGAAGTCTTATGGCAGTGGTCACCAATGCAAGAACTAGCTTTCCATCTTGGATCACCTTTCCTCTACTCCTCTCGGAAGCTTAGTAGTAATAGACTCTTCTTTGTGCTCTATCTCGCTCGACCAGGCGTACTAGTCGAAGTCGAAGCAGTGAGTAGAGGGTAAGGAGTTCCCCTGGAGGAGCTTACGGAATAGAAGGGAGGGAACTTAAATAGGTTTAGCGAGACGCCTCTTCACAGTGGGTATCCCAATGGAAGGCCTTTTTCAAAACTTGAAAGAAGGGCTAACACTTGTCACTGGATCTGGACACAAAGCGACTCAGCGCAGCTATTCTCCCGGTTAGGCGTTGAATTTCTTTAGTGTTTGAGGGTGGTCACATATCGGCGGGGGCTTTTATCTTGTGCGGTTGCCTCTATTTAGCGGTTGTTGACTATAGGCAAAGAACTCTGCTTTGACTCCGAAAGCACACTTGGTTGGGTTTAACTTCATCTTATAGTCCTTCAGGACTTGGAATGCTTCAGCTAGGTGGTCGACGTGGAGCTCTTCCTTGACTGACTTCACTAGCATGTCATCTATGTATACCTCCATGGATGTGGCTATTTGTTTCTGGAACATCTTACTAACCTCTAATAGGTGGCCCTCTCGTTCTTCAACCAAAAAGGCATCACCTGATAGCAATACGTCCCATGTCCAATCACTAAGGAGGTCTTCTCTTGGTTGCTGGGGTCCATCCTGATTTGATTGTAGCCCGAGAAAGCGTTCATGAAGTTGAGGAGCTCATGGCTAGCAGTGGAGTCTAGTTAGGTCGATCCGGGGTAGGGAAAGCGTCTTTGACGAGCTCAATTGACCGTCGATAAAGTCGTCTGATCACCGCCCATGTTGCCTTTTACAAGAACTACGTTGTGGCGATCGAGGTAGTCTACTTCTCGGATAACGGGCCCAGGAGTTTGACCTCTTCGTCGATCGTAATACGCCTTTTTGGTTAATTCATAACAGTGTCCTCTTGCTTGGCGAATGCTTCCATTTTGCTTTAAGAGTGGATGAGGAGGTCTTTGGCGTCGTTGGCGATTTACGATCCAATGTGGCGAGATGTTGGTGGTAGTCAAGTTATCTTTTTGGTTCAGGCTCTTACGGTGTTGGTCAAGTTTCCAATTCATCTCATGTCGAGGCTCGGCGCCCATATGGATGTTGTTAAGCGTGTTTCATTGGCGATCAAGTGATAGCACTCCGGCATACCCTTTGGTCTCCTCGGCGAACCATTCTACTCCATTCTCCATAAGGAATTTCACAACCATATGATAGGCGGAAGGCGACCCTTATGGCATTGAAGGCCTACCTAGTAATATGTTGTATCTTAGATGGGGCATCCACTATGAGATTTTATCGTCGTTGTAGCTAGCATGGGGGTCTCCCAAAGTAATTACCGTATATACGACCCAGGGGTAACACTTTCTCTCGGAGAATCCCGCAAGTAAGGCGTTTCTGCAGGTTCTGCCGCCGCTTCCAATGCCGTTTGTCAACGTTGAAGTGAAGATGATGTCGGCCAGAGCTCGGATTGTCGATCGAACCTGTGAACTATTTTGTTGGCCAGCGACCTTTATTACCGGTCATCATGGGGGATCTTGGGAGCCTTCCGTAATCGAGTCGAGGTTGTAATTGGTATCTTGGGAACTTGGACACGACACATTCAGGTGTATCTGCGATCGATGTTGCGTAGGTGAGCCTTTACGATTGATGGATTCCCCACCACTGAAAAATCCCTTGGAAATTACATTGATCTCTCAGGGGTTCTTTGATCTTTGAGTTGAAGGTTGATGACAGTGTGGTGAGAAGGTGCTTGGTTACGATCTTACGGAGCCACGTAGCGAAGATGTCACGCGTTGGATTAGATTCGATTTCTTTCTTCAAATGAATACAGTCATTTGTTCGATGCCCATGATCTCTATGGAACTCGCAATACTTGGTCATGTCTTTTTTTGCTGGGTCCATCTTCATCTGAGATGGCCACCTTAAAAACTTCTCATGCTACCTAAGTATAGAACTTGAGACAAGAGACTCCAATCGGGGGGTGAACTGCGAGGGTGGAATTATCGAGGGTTTGTAGCTTGGGCTAGGGTGGATCCAAGCGGTCCTGACGTTACCTCTTCTCTTTGGAGATCGATCTTTATTGTATTATCTTTGTTCCTCTGATGGAATCCTCTCGGTCTCTTCATCTTAGGGCTTTGGTCTCGATTTTTCGTCCTTGCTTTTCTCCTTTGCAGCGAAAGAGCTTCCGTTTAAATTAAGGGCCTCCTCGTGTGATGTGCACTACTTTGGCGAGCACCTTGGCCATGCTCGCCTGTGGGTTCTTCGAAATGGAGAACATCAGATCTTTGGACTGTATGCCCAGCCCGGCTATAAAGGCGGTGATGGCGAACTTTTCATCTGGAATGTCTACCCTCAATGACTCCGAGTTGAACCTCCTAGGCAGTAGGACCTTAGGTTTCTTGTGGGCCTTGTTTATGGTCGGCGGTGGGCGCTCCGACTTAGGTGCGTCCAGGCTTCAATGAAATGGGACACGAAAGCAATGGGATTCTTTGAATGAAATCAGCTAAGCGAGAACCCTAATGAAACATGCTAAAAAGAGTGAGCCTTAAGGCGTGATGGCAAAGGCTCTGCATCTCATGGGGTCTTAGTATCCATGCAGCTCTATCTGATACTTGTAGGTGTTGAGGTGGTTCACGGTCTTTTCGTTCAGTCGAGAACCTTCGATCTCTGACGATGCGAACTTTTAAAGGAGATGGAAGTGCGAGTTTCCCGATCGTGAGCAGGGATTCCGTTTGTTATTAACAAAGCATCCATGGAGACTAAGGCTCTCGACCTTACAGCCTCCTTTATGTTAAGGTGAGGAGCTCTTGTCGGATGTCGCCAGACGTGGCTCTAAGATTGTTCTCCACTTCCTGGCTGATAAAAGGGTTGGCTCATCGCCTCAGTCGTTCTACCCGAACCGCATCCCCTCATTGCGACCATCTCGGGGTATGTTGGGATCATGCCCCACTGGTCAGCTATTTTCTCCCTCCTCGTCGGCGCGTCTCGAGGGGCGGGGTGTTGTTGTTCCTCCTGTGGAATGGCATTGCGGCCTTCACGGGCTTGTTGTGCCTCTGGCGTACACTTGTTTGAGGTGAGTTAGCCGGCTCATAGCGAGACCAGTTGATTGGCCAGGCAATCGCTTGTCTCGTTGCTAGCGGCATTAAGAGCTTCGAGAGCATCTCTTGGTTATGCAACTACATCAGCGTCGTCTGTTAGTCTTGTCATGGGGGTTAACGTGACTCTGCTCATGTTTGGTCGATACCATCAATCCATTGAAATCAATTTATTTGTAAAAGACGGTCGTTCCCACATACGGCGCTAAGCGATGGTGCTTTCTATCAAAAGCGGGCTGGAGCTTCTTGAATTATTTGGGCGTTCGTCATTTGGATCGATATACAACTTTGCACATAAGGTGAATTAAATGGGGAATGTCAATACTTTCTCAGATGCCCTAAGTTAGTTTTTTTCTTACGAAAAGGAAAAAGATCAATTGTGGATAGTTTTGTGATTGTGTACCTTTCTTCGGTGGAATTGGTCGGTATTTATCGTGGGTGATCATTATGACTTTCCTTGTTAGATGGTGATACGACATCTTCCCAATTGGGTAGGGAATCCCTCTTTCCTTATCGTCAACTAAATATTAAAGGATAATTAAGAGTGCGTCGTCGTGGAGATCTTCCTCCCTCGATGAGTGGAGAATTGATCCTGAAATTTGGGTACTTCCCTTTATCGTCGTTTGGTGTGGTTAAGGATAGTTAGAGTCGTGATCGTGAAGCCTTCCCCCTCGATGAGTGGAGAGTGCGATCACAGGCTAGTGCTAAAACATCGCGTGCCGTTTGGTGGATGGTGGATGATGATGTTACTATTTATCCGATGGGACTGGCTTAGTTCCCAACGGGGGCTTGTGCCTTAAAAGTGATCAGGATCATCATGGGTCGAGCTCTCACACTGGGCTCGCATCCAAGCCTGCCCCCTAAGCCCACCTTAAGCCTTGTTGGTGATTCATCTCTTGAGTCTAAGTTCTGGTCCCATACGCATGTTTTTTAGGCTTCATTAGTTACATAAAAACTAAGAAGATGCTATATAACAGCCTCTAAAAAACCAAAAATACTTTACCATTCATATATTAAAATAATTTTAATTTCTAACATTTATTTTAATCATATGATTATAATTATTTTTAAACATGAAAACAATAGAGAATAATTAAAATATTTTATCAATGAATGACGTTTTTTTTTAAAGGTCTAAAAGTTTAGGGTATTATTGTCAATTTATTTATTTTTCATTCCAATTTATAGTATTACCAATCAATAAAATGAAAATACACAATCATTTCCATGTAAGATTCTTAAACTAATACAAACACTAAGAATGAAATCAAATTATTGATTCAATTCCTTAAGAAATAGGAATGGAAATATATTCTTCATTCACATTCCTCATTCCAATGTAAAAAAAAAAAAACCTAAGAGTTAATCGGTGGTGAATTAGGTATGAACTCCCAGAATCAACTTATTCTTGCAAGCAAGTACAAACTCCGACAATGCTTTTGAAGAAGACCCATTATCACCTAATGACTTCTCAGCAGCTTCCTTCAATTCTTTCACTCTCCTCCTCACTCCTTCTCCTCTTCCACCGATCAAACCCTTCACAACCCTCACAATCTCCTCCCTCTCAACTAACCCACTTTTGCTCACTTCAGGTCTCAATGCAATTTCCAGACCTCCTCACAGCATTCATCTTCGTCTACCAGCGGCTACAATCAAAGGAACCCCACACACACATCATAATCGAATTCCAACCACAATGTGTTAAAAATCCACCCACCGAGCTGTGGGAAAGGATCTTGATTTGTGGGGCCCACGACGGCAGTATTAAACCTTTCCCTCTTGTCCTATCAATAAACCCTTTTGGTAAGTAATCACAAGAATTGTTTTGGCTTTGATCGGTTAAGTACGATGCATTAGAAGATCCATCATTTGGGGTTCTTACCACCCATAAAAATCTCTGTCCGCTCATCTCCAGCCCTAATGCTAGTTCATTGACCTGTCTATAAGATATTCCGCCACTCGAATGAAATGTATAGAACTGACCCGTCTGGATGATCAGTTCAAATTCGAATTTAAGCATTCAGAATCATCAATTCCCCGAATCCAGGACCCGGTTCGGACCATCGGTCCGATCGGATAGATCGGTAGTTCAACCGGTTCCCCATCTTGTAAAGCCCTTACAGCTCCTGGTTCCACCCAGCAGCTGGTTTACTATAAATACCTTAGCTAAAGACAATCGCTTTACATGGTGGAGAAACACTTTGTAGGCCTCATTCTTTCTGTCCCGAACCGGGTCCATGAGGTCTTTCCCTGAACCGACGCATCCGGCTTGACCGGTTCAGGTAGGTCTCACTACAGGAGACCATCTCATCCAGCTTTGCAAGTGAAGGCAAAATGATAAGCCATGGTATTAGACATAAAGAAAACATAGAATGGGAGCCCGAATTCATCAGCAAGATGAACATATCAGTGCACAAAGATCAACGACCGCGCATCAATCGGGTTTTAATCGTCAGTGACGGAGTACTTCCCGGAGCGGGGGAAGAGAGCGGGACATGGTGAGTGAAACTTTGATTTCTGCTCTAACTACATCATCTTCAAGGTCTTGAAAGCTCACTGCAGGGAGAAACTCATAGCTTATACCATGAGGAAGGGATTTCAAGACTGTTTCTTGAGCTTTGGAAGGAGAATCAATGGTAGGGACAAGGCATGTGATGGAAAATTTATGGGAAAGTACTAATTTCTTGGCTAATTCCAGAAATGGGATGAGGTGGCCCATCCCTGGGCTTGGTAGAATGGCTATATGGGGTGTTTCTTCATGGTACTAATTAACTAATACAGTAGCTGAACTAATAATGGTGCTTGAAGTGATGATCAAGAGGAGGTTGGTTCGATGTATTCTATAGAAGTTGTCCAGAATTGGGGTTGTCTTGTGCTCCAAGAAAGAAGTTAATGTTAAAAAATTGGGGATATATGGAAGATTCAAGATAGTGATTGTAGGCATATGTTGTGTGACATATGCTCTTGCGTAAGCATTACAAAGATGACTCATTATACAGAAAATAAAATCAAAGTTAATAATTATATTTGTGTGTTACTTCAAATTTATGTAACCTTTTTTCTTTCGTTATATAAAGATCAAATAATTCAAAGTTATATATGCTCTTTTATTTTTTAATGGTACCACCACAATTATAGGTATTGAGTTTTCTCTCAACAGTACTACAACTTACAAATATTAGAATGAACACACGAAACACGTTGACTATTACAGCATTCAATCTTGAATTATTTTGTATGGCATTGAGCACCCTTATTGAAAGCAAAATAGTCAATACTTTCAACAAATTACTTTTTAATCAATTCAAAATGTTCTCTATCCCTAATTCCCTTTGTTTAGACTCCCACTTTATCTCCTCTAATAACAATGAAAGAGAAAAATTATTTGTTATGGTAGTGATTCAAAAGATGTTGCATCAAATTGTGCAACATTGTCATAAGTGTTACAGTTAGTTCTATTGTGTTATACAACCTATTGCATCAATTTGTAATAGATATACCAAGAATAATTCAAAGAGACACAATTACATGCATAAACTCACACATAGGAAAAAAACCAGAGATTGGTTACGGGGCTTAGCAATTGCCTATGTTGGGGGTTGAGCCCAGATGTAAGGTATTTCACTATATATAATTTAGATTACAAGTCATCTTAAGTGGCATAAGACCTCTATTTCACAATGCCTTCCTAATTATCTCATAGAGAAACATAGAAATAAGCTTCCCTTATTTCCTATACGCATATGGACTCTTAAGTGCCCAATCACTCCATCTCTACTGAAGTAACCACACTGCTCATCATCAATGCTTAGAGAGTACACATGAGCCATTCACGTGCGAATAAATTCTTAAAGAAATCTCCCTCCTATCACCAAGAGAAACATGTCTATAGCTTTTTAAGCAGCCCCTTGCAGATATTCTCTCAATATTATGTAGCTTATGTTTCCTAATATGTCTCAATAAGCTAACTTGAATATTTTGATTTCCTTCCGTACTTATCATAATATAATATCTCCCTCCCTTGGAAATCTCACAAAATAATATCTTATCTCTTTTGTTTGATTCGTGCAATATTGCCTAATATTCTTCTCTAACCTTTGTTCGTGACACTAAATATCAACTTCTTGATTTGCAAAATATTGACTTGTAATCGATTTGGCTAAACGATAAGCTGTGTCACACAACATAATGCATTAAGTTATGTGACATCAATCGTGACGTCAAGTTTTGATATTGGAAACATGCAATTTATTTTTGCCTAAGATTATGACAAGAAATATCTCCAACAAACAATATAAATCAAACTTCAAGCTCATCTTACTCAATGTTTTTGCACAAATTCCCTTTGAACTCTCTAAGTATGGATCAAAATTATGCCTCTTAAAAAAAAAGCACTTTTATATTATGTTTTTAGAGTTAGACAAGCCAATGAAATAAAAAAGTTACCAATTCATGATCACTGGTCAAACCACGATCAAATTTGTAACTTCATAAATATATAATTTATATTTTAATAAAATTAAAAATAATGGAAATTTTTTTATGTTTTTTGTAATATTCGTATTTAGAGAAACTAAACCCTACTCGAAAGCAAAAGGTGAAATTAAATGTTGGAATTTAAATTGTTGTTTATGTTTGTATGAATTTTTTAATTTATTTTTATCTATTAAGTAAATGTTAAAAAAATTTAACTCTTGTTTTTTCACCAACAAGATTACAGAAGGTACTCTTAAAAGATGTTAGAAATGAAAATAAATTAATATTGTTTAAACTATTTGTAAAGATGTGATTGCAAATTCTTTTTCTCGATCACACTGCCAGATAATTTCAATGTGTTATATATGTAACATACTAACGCAGAGGAGGATTGGGAGGGGCATATAAATATTTGATGCGGCTTATTTTTATTAAAAAATAAATAAAATAAAATTTTAGATTTTTTTTGAAAAAAAAAAAATTAGAATTATTTATCTGTTAATAATTTGCCTGTATCCTGATATGAATCTGTGTTTGGACAAGGGTAGGTAAGAATATCAGAAGAGCTGTAAGAAATCCGAGAATTTGATTTTAAATTATTATTTTGGATAATCGTATTTAAAAGTAAAGTTCTCTGACATTAAATAAATAAATTTGATGAATTTTATTTAAAATAATATTTTGAATTTTTATTTGAGACGTTTTAGGATTTCCCTAAAACATCTTTCTAAAATTTTTGTCGAAATACTTTTATTAAAAAGAATATTTCTAAAATTTCACTATTGGCATAAAATATAGTCAATTATGTAAACAACCAACAAATTTATACGAGAGTTAATAAAAATGAAATTAAATATATGTGAATAAGAAAAGATCCAAGACAACTAAAAAGCAATTCAAAATATAGTCCAATCTAATATTCAAGTTTTGCTTTTTTTCAAAAAAAAAAAGAAAAATCACTAAGTTAAAAACATAAAATGTCCATGATGAATAGTTATTATAGAGTAATAGAGTATCTATCTTAAAAACAAGTATAAAGGCATAGAAAAAGTATCAGGTTATCTCAATAAAAATAGTTTACTATTTTAACACTATAATATATTAAAAACTTGAAAAAATAAAATTAAGCCAAATATGTTATAATACAATTTAATAATATATAAATATAATATATATATATATATATATATATATATATATATATATATATATATATATATATATATTATTTTTTCATTTTTCGTTCAATTTTTAAATTAAGACAAGAACTACAATTCATATTAATTTTACTCTATAAAAAAGAAGTCCGTACTATATAAAATTCTAGTGGTTCTCAAAATTCTAATAATCCTAAAATTATTCCAATTCTTGTTTGTATCCAATTATTATTTTAAATACTGTTTAAAAGCATAGTGGTACTACACTATCATTAATTACAAAGATAGTTAACGGTTTCTTATATCTTTTTCAAGCTTTTCTTTGTTCTAGGTTCAAATGACATCCCTTAATGTAGATCCTCCTCTGAAATTAATGCCAGCAAATTTTGTAAAGGCTTTTTTTTGCAAAAAGTGTAAAACAGTCTTCACTCCGTTCCATGATTTTATTCAGGTAATTTCTCTTTTATCTATCTTATAAGTTATTAACTTATACAATTCTTGATAATTTTTAAAAGGACATATTTCCTTTTTATAAATTTTCGTGCGCTTTTGTAGACGATGCCTCGAATAGCTATTGCCAACACAGTTCCATGTCTGGTTAAAAACATGTAAGTTTTTACATATTTGTTTATTCTATGTTTTCATTCTTAAAAATATAAAATATGAATTGTTCTAATTCACGTTTTTAGGGGTTGTTTTAAAAAAATAGTTATTCAAATAAGTTGAATTATTAAAGTAAAGTAACTTTATAAAAAAAAGATCTTTGTTTTGTAAATCTTGAAAGCTAAGGACATGTTTTTGAAAACTTTTCTTGATAATAATTTTTTTAAAACATAGATAACATCATTTTGGTGTTTTATGAAAATCGTTATTATTTTTTAAATTTAGTGTTTTTTATATGCTTTATATTTTTTATAACAAAAAACAGTTTTCATGAAGGGTAACAAACATGTCCTAAATTTTCAGCAGACAAAATTTAAAAATTATTTTTCAAAACAATCAAGACGGAAGATTATTTTCCTTTCCATAAATATCAAGTCATTACCATTTTTCTGCATGACATTTATACAAGAATTAAGAAAAGCTACTTATGGTTTTTTATTTTCTTGCATGCAGTGCTAATATCACATTTGGACCAGTCCTAAAACAAAGTAATGGTAGATTAATTGGTGCGAATCCAACTATTCAAGCAGATATTACCCATATCTATTGTGCTTCATGCCAAACATTTGTTGGATGGAGAATAGTAAGTATTTATTTTATATTGTTATATATCTTATATATTTTATTTTTCATAAGAGTTTTAATCATATTGGGTCATGATGTCACACAGGTACGACAATATGGGCCTCACCCCATAATTCATGAAGGCCAATGTATACTACTACTTGGTATTAGTGGGGCTGTTACTTCGATGAACAAGAAGTCTCATTTAGCATAGATGGTGCAAAGAAACAAGTCCTTTGTATTTATTTATTTATTTATTTTTAGTGAAATTACATACCATCATACATCATATTGTTTATGAGGTGGATTATATTTTTTTGTTAATAATTATATTTTTTATTGTAAATATCAACTCAAAGATTTTTGGCAAAGAGACGACAACATGAGATACCCTTTGCCAAAAAAATCTGAGTTGATATTTACAATAAAAAATATAACTAAAAACAAAAAAAAATATAAGACGACAACATGAGATATTTTAATATATATATATATATATATGATTTATACAATTACAAGTATAAAAATATTATCCAATATCTTAATACTAATTTTTTTTTATAAATATAGTTATGAGATAATTGTATTAAATTAAAATATATGATTTTTCTTTTTTGACATCAAGATATATATGAAATATTATTAAAACTCATATCAATGTGTATTTTTAAAGCAATATAATATGATAGGTTGACATATATTCTAGTATATATCCTATCAAATCAAATCAAACGCGATTGGCTTATCGTCCAAGGGAAGCGAAGGGAAGGGAAGTGGAAGAAAGTGATGGCGGAGGATGATTTTAATGTTGCGTATCTGAATTCTGCAAAATGATTTTAAGTTCCAGTCCCACTAAATTCAATATGATATTTTATTGCCAATGTCAAATAAAGTGAATATCCAAGCCAGTTATAGTCTTCCATTGACCAAAACTTTCAAAATTTACAAAATTATTTAGATTTTCATCTTTTAATTAGTGGCCGTTAAGAAAAAAGAAAATGTCATGATTCCAGATATAATTGTTGTCAGTTTAATAAGTATGTTCCCAGACACCGTCTTTGGTGTGTTCGAACTTTGATGTGTAGTGAGTCCAAACTTCGCTTGTTGTGTTTGAACTTAGCTTTTGAAGTAACGTTGTTCATGTTCGAACTTTGTGGAGGTAGTTCGAACCTTGTGTGGGCAGTGTGAACTCCAATGTGAGACGGTCAATATACAAGACAGATAAATAAATATATATATATATATATAATAAAATAAAAGCACACTTTTTTACATGGTTTTCGATAACCTACATGTAACACCACAAATTATATCATACTAGTTTTATGATATACTTAGATATAAGTGAAATTTGTATTTTTTATAAATTTAAGTGTTAAATGTGAAAAATGTTAAAATGGTAATTGTCAAATTAAGGACTCAAATGACATAAGATAAGAAGATTATATGTTAAAGTTGAATATGCGAATATAATGAAAAAGAAGGTCTAAATAGCAAAGGGGAAAAATGAGCCAAAATTCATTAAAAGAACAAATGGGTATTTGAGAGAAGATATTTCTCATTTTGGTTTAGAGAGACTTAGGGCATACGGGTTGTGGGAGAGAAGAACCAAATTTTGGATTGTCTTCTCTTTAATTGCTTTGGAGTTCTACTTGATCAAGAAAAAGGAAGAAAATGAAGCTTGGTTGAGGAATTCAAGAAATCAAGGTATGGAACTCTTCAATTTGTTAGTTAAGAAACTATCCTAACCCTCATTTGTTTAAGTGTAGGTTAGGAAAACCCTAACTCATTATAAAGATATTTTTGGTTGATTTAAGTCAATTTTGAGGTTCGTTTTGTTTGGTTGGAAATCACTCGGTGAGAATGGCTAAAAATGCATCATTCTATAAAACTCGGGTAAATTTGAACTTTTTTAAAAAAGAGTGGAACAAACACGATGAACTTACTGTTATAATACAGGTTCAAAACCTGAAATTTTCTAGATCTTGGATGGCGAAACGAACCTCACCGTTGAATTCGTCTTACGAAATCTAGTTACCCAGACGAATTTGGTTGAATTTCAAGATAGTCGGAATTTCACGTTTTTTGGGACAATTATTGTCGGGTGACATATGACAAACCATGTGAGTGACATATGGCAAGCCATGTGTCAAAATACCGGCATGTAGGATATATGGCAAGCCATGTGAGTGACACATGGCAAGCCATGTATCACCATGCATGCAAGTTGGAGAATGTATAAATGGGAGTACGTAGAGGAAGGGTAGGAAGGAGGAGGAGGAAAAAAGGAAAGGGAAAGAAAGAGAAAAAAGAACGAGAGAGAAGGAGAAGAAAGGGAGAGAGAAAGAGGGAGATAAGGAAGTCGGCATTCCAATGGTTGGAACTTGTTGGACCAAGAAGGAAAGGCTGTATATTCAACGAGGGCTACGCTCCAAGAGGTAGAGATTTTTCCTACTTTGGTTTATTTCCACCTAAGGGGCTATTTGTAAAATATGGGAATGCTGCCTGTTTTGAACCTACGCACTGGCTGGATGTTAGCACTGATTTTAGGTTAGGAAACAGAGGGAATTTGGACTCAAGTCCTTCATAGAAATTGTAGCTGCATCTGTGAAATTGATGTTAGGCTTTTGAATCACCCAAATTAGACATCTACAGCTCAAGTTATGATATATTTCCTAAGACTGCTGCAGCTTAGGCTTTCTCTTAGTTTGGGTCCAGATTTCAAGGCTGTTCTATGCCTGGGTTGTGGCATGTTTATGTGGCCTATGATGGCTGTATGTGTGGATTGCTTTGTGGGCATCTCTTATGCTATAATTAGTCTTGAGAACCAAGTTGTCTTTGCTTGCTTTTGATTGACTTACTTAGTGATAATTGTTGATTGAATATATGAACTCTAATTTATTGACATGACCTGTTTAGAAGTTATATGCTTTTGATATAATTGTTCATGATACATGATAAATTGTCCATATGGCATGCATTGTATATGTGACAGGGAATTGACATGCAATGGCATAATGCATTGCATATGCACTAAGGCATTGCATTCATGGGTGTAAGTGCATAGTACCATCACACGCCATCCTTGGTGGTTGATGAGTGGGCTCGATACTTTGAACGAAGTTTAGCAGAGTTCCAATACCGCAGTCATGAAATAAGGCCATCACACACCATCCCGAAAGTGGTTGATGAGTGGGTTAGCATCGCAGGTTCAATGGAGTTCCACTGTCTCAGAGCATGAAAACTTGTGTCAGGTAGTAGCAAGCAAGGATAGATACCCCTCGGTTAAAGACCCAGCATTTTTGTTATATATATGTGTCCAATGGTGAAAGCTCATGAAAGTGTAGAAGGATATCGGGGCTTCCATGGTGTGACCCTAAAAATTCGCCTACCCATAAAAGACACATGTTTTGTTAATAAAATGATCCTTGGAGGTGAAACATCCAGTAAGTTTTGATTTTTAAAAACTTGATTTTGTTTCAAAGTGATCATTGGATGAAATTCATCGAAGATGGATGTTATCACACATTGGTTATGCATTGTGTGATGGGAGTCTGTGATGACTCGGATTTTTCATGCATTGAGTGAGTCTCATCTCATTTCATGGCATGACATGTAGTATCCCATTAGAATTGCATCATTCTATTAGAATGTAGATATATATGTGAATGTGTCCAAGCGAACATTGCATGTGCATTTAGGGGGGTAATAGCCTATGTAGGAGTCTCTCTACTGGGCGTGACTCACTCTTTATGGGAAAAAATTTTAGGTGCATGGTATACGCCGGTGGACAACTCTAATTTGAGGCCGAGAGGTTGAAGAAAGCCGACCTGTGGCTAGTATAGTTCTTTTTGTAAAAACCTGTGACTTTGGAAAGATCTAGTTTTGTCATATGCCTGTGTATGTAATAGAGTTTGTAATTAAACTCATAGTAATATGTTTTGAAAATAACATAAAATGTTTATTGAATGTGGCTAAACGGATCCCGGTAAATGGGATTGGACAGTGTGGTTTCAAGACACACGATATCCATAGGTAATTCTAAACCTCGATTTGGTGTTAAGGCTTAGGTATGTGATTACCTTGGACTCAATGAATGGATCCCAATTACCGGGATTAGATAGCATGTTCTAGATATATGATATCCATGGGTATTTTCGCCGAGTTTGACTTGCTATCAACTGACCCCGTTTTGGGGTGTCACAACTCGTATGAGAGCATAGGCATACGAATACCGGGCTTTATGGGATAGGGTTTAGACCCATTGCATCTATCAAGTGGTATTTCATGTGTTTTTCTTTTATAAGGTACATGATCAGGTCGTAAGATATATATAGAAAAGTTGAACACTAGGGTGAGAACATAACCTTAGGGGTCCGAAAAATGAATGAACGGAATAGTTCAGGATGTGATGTCTACTAGTGGTTGGTTGATGCACTACTAGTCAAACTAGAAAAGGAATCTCAATTTTCTATTTGACACAAGTAGATGGCAAGTCGAGGAAGGGGAAGCTGAGGCGGTGGGTGGAGCAACTCCACTACCACTGTACTTTTGACCAACAAGCCTTCATGAAGGCTATTGGTGCCGCGACCCACTATTATTGCACGGTGCGTAGTACAAAGAATGGCTACCATTGTACGTGCTAGTGGCAACGACTGGGCATGGGGGTTAAGTAACCTCCAAAGGTTCAAGGCACATCATCCTCCGACCTTCAAGGGAGGAGGGGATTCGATGATAGATGATCATTGGTTTCGGCAAGTGGAAAAGATATTGGAGGCTATGGAGATCACCTTTATGCCACCAAGATAAAGCTAGCCACGTTTTAGTTAGAGGGTGAATCCTAAATATGGTGGGATTGGGTCAAAGCCTCGAGGGACTTAGAGGCCATGACATGGGAAAAGTTTCGAGAGCTCTTTATGAGTAAGTTTTTCCCAACATCTACCTGATATGCAAAAGCTCGAGAGTTCTTTGAATTGAGACAAGGAAATATGATAGTGCTTGAATACATGGCTAGGTTTACTAAATTAGTTCGTTTCACTAATGACTATGTAGCCACAGACATGGCCAAGGTGAGAAAGTTTGAGAATTGACTGAAACTATCCATCTGGGGTAAAATTGTGTGACTTGTCCTACAAGATATGGACTTGATGGTCAGGACAACTATGACCATTGGGAGAGAAGTGAATGACGCATGGAACATCCGAGATGTGGGTGTTAAGGATAAGAGGAAGGAGAGCCAACCTTATTCTTCTAGCTCAGGAAAGAAGCAGATAACTCCTACTCCGTAGTGGTTTCAGGGACAGGGGCATGCCTATTAAGGCCAAGGCCAAGGTCGACCATCCTAGAGTGGGAGACACTTTGGGGCTCCAAGCTAGACATGGTAGGGGACATGTTTCCATTACCATTAGCCTTGACACTTAAGGCAGGATTGTCCTTAGAAGCAAGAATCTCATAGTTATGGGACACCTCAAGCCTAGTCACCGCAGGGATGTACATAGACGTTAGCTAGTTCCTTACCCCACCATGGGCCGAGAGACAAAAGATTTACCGGGTAAGTTGCAACAAGGCCCTACTACTTTGCAAACTGCCGGACGGGGGTTGGGCAGGGGTTGAGGTCGAGGCCATGGCTCACAAGCCAGGATTCAAGGACCCAGGGGCGTGTCTACGCCATTACACCTTAGGTTGAGCTTATAGATCGGTCAGTTATTTAGGGTATGTTTCTACTCTTTCGCCTATGGGCAAGAGTGTTATTTGATTATGATGCATCTCATTCTCTTGTTGTCGCATCTTGTGTGAAAGATTCGGGGCTTAGGAGGTTGAAACTCAGAAAGTCAGATAGAATTCTCCCTTGGAACCAAGGTGAGCATTGATATGATATGTTTCAAATTATGAGCTAAAGATCTCAAGGATTTCGCTCACTATAGACCTTCAAGTTATAGACATGCTCCGAGTTTGATGTTATCTTTGGGGGATGGATCGTCGACGCACACCGAGTCGCCATTGATTGTGATCGTAGAGGTTAGTCGCCACACACCCGATGATGCTCAGGTTATGCTCAAGGATAAGCATGATGCTATGCCCCAAGTCGTATACTTCTAGGTGGCATGGATAGTTGCAGTATTGGTCGGGTAAACCTACCTTGGAAGACGAGGCAAGACAGATCGGGTCTTTGTACTCGTAGTTTGCGAGTATAAGGATGTTTTTCTAGAGGAATTACTGGGATTACCTCCGCATAGGGATGTAGACTTTTGTATCGAGTTACACCTTAATACATTGCCTATTTCTATGATGCCGCATAGAATGGCGCCTGCTGAGTTGCAGGAACTCAAGGGCCAATTACAAGAATTGTTGACAAGGGTTTTATTATATATAACACTTCACCTTAGGGCGCTTCGGTTCTGTTTGCCAAGAAAAAGGACAAGACCCTTCAGCCTTGCATAGATTATTTGTAGTTAAATAGGGTTACCATTAAGAAGAGGTACCCTTTGTCTAGGATTGATGATTTATTTGATTAACTGAGAGGGGCATGGGTTAACTCGAAGATAGACCTTTGCACCTAAGTATCATTAAGAGTTAGTGGGAAGCAAACATCCCTAGATTTTAGATGAACACGATATGGGCATTTCAGTCTGGCAAAGGATGCTATTCTGGTCGATTTAATGCTCCAGCGGCATTCATGGATCTCATGCATAGGGTTCCAACCCTATATAGATCGGTTTTGTTGTGGTCTTCATTTACGACATCCTGATCTACTCTAAGTCGAAGGAGGAGCACGAGAATCATTTGAAGATCGTTTTCTAGGTGTTGAGAGATTATCAGTTGTATGCCAAATTCAACAAATGTGAATTTTGGCTTATGGAGGTGAGATTCTTAGGTCATATGGTATCGACTTCGAGTGGACCCGGAGAAGGTTAAGGTAGTTATGAGTTAGGAGAGACCCAAGTTAGTCTTCAAGATACGCAATGTCTTGGGATTGGCAAGGTATTATAGAAGGTTCATTGAGGACTTCTCCCGATTAGCTGAGCCTATGACGAAATTGACTTGGAAGGAGGTTAAGTTTGAGTGGAATGACTTGTGTGAGAGGGCATTCAAGGAATTGAAAAGGAGGCTTACTTAAGCTCCAATTTTGATAGTCCTAGAGAGGGGATAGAGGTACATAGTGTATTATGATGCCTCGAAGGATGGATTGGGATGTGTTTTGATGTAGTTTGGGAGGGTTGTGGCTTATGGTTCTCAGCAGTTAAAGAATCATGAGTGAAGTTACCCTACACATGATATGGAATTGGTAGCCATTGTCTTTGCTTTGAAGATTTGGCACCACTACCTGTATGGTGAACAGTTCGAGGTGTTTTCGGACCACAAAAGTCTAAAATACGTCTTTACCCAATGGGACCTCAATATGAGGCAAAGAATGTGGATGAAGTACTTGGAGGATTATGAGTTCACTTTGCATTACCATCCCGGTAAGGCAAATGTGGTGACCGAAGGCCCCCGCCGAAGTCACAAGGAGGCCACTAGTATAGCTTCCCCGGGTGCCGCGAATGCCTCGAGGTCAGGACAAGCACACTACACTACAAAGATTAGACTCAGGGTATTTTGGGGAGTTTGGTGGCTACGCCTTCCCTACTAAGCAAAGTGATTGAGTCCCAAGGACAGGATACAAAGATAGCATCCATCAAGGACCGTGCATGCTATACGGTGACGAAGGCCAGCCATTCACACCGCGATGGCGCCTTCAATACGGAGGAAGGATTATGGTTCTTGGTTGCTGTGACGAGAGAGGAGATCCTTAGGGAGTTTCATTGCTCTCGTTTTGTTATACATCCAAGTGGCACAAAGATGTACCATGATCTTCATCGTCAGTATTACTATAGTGGAATGAAGCAGCAAGTTAGGGATTTTATTTGTCGTTGTCTCACGTGTTAGTAGGTAAAAGCTAAACACCAGAGGCTGACAAGGTTACTTTAGCCGTTGGAGGTACCGGAGTGCTAGTGGGAACACATCACGATGGATGTTATAACTCACTTTCCACAGACATCACGAGGGCATGACACAATGTGGGTGATCATGGACCGGCTCACAAAGTCGGCACACCTTTTGGCTGTGCGGATGACCTTTACTCTAGAGGAATTATGCAGGTTATACATATGAGAGATTATTCGGTTCCATGGAGTGCCAATCTTTATAGTATCGGATCGAGATCCTAGGTTTATGGCTCATTTTTGGGAGAGTTTTCAAAGAGCCATGGGGACATAGTTGTTGATGAGCACCACTTTTCATCCCCAAACTGACCTGGCCGCCGAGGACCATCCGTGACGTTAGAGGACATGCTACGGGCATGCATCCTGGATCTTAAGGGTAGTTGGGAAGAGCATTTACCCTTAGTGGAATTCACTTACAACAATAGTTATCAGGCGAGTATATAGATGGCACCCTATGAGGCACTATATGGGAGGCCATGTTGATCTCCTAGCTTGTCGGGACGGAGCTGAGAGTAGACATCCTCTCTGTAGTTCGACTGGGCAGCGACACCCTGAAAAGGTGGACTTGATACAAAAACGTCTTCTCACGGCTCAGAGCCGGCAGAAGAGCTACGCCGACAACCTTTAGAGTTTGAGGTAGGTGATCATATCTTCTTGAAGGTGATGCTTAAGAGGGGAGTGGTCAGATTCGGCAAGTAGGGAAAGCTATCGCCGAGGTATATTGGACCCTTCGAGGAACTCGAGATGGTGGGCAGCGCCTTGTGTACTTGCGCATGCTACCACTAGGTTTATCTAGTGTTCATGCGCATTCTATGTCTCCATGCTTTTGGAAGTACACACCCAAATCGACCACATAAAATGGATCGGGCGAGCTCATCGTTGATGCATCGACCTTCGAGGAAGGACCTATGCGTATTATGGATAGTCGGATTAGGTTTCTCATGGCTAAACTATGAGGCTAGTAAAGGTGTTGTAGCAGCACCGAGGAGTGGAGGAGGAACATGGGAATGCGAGGACACAATGTGTGCCACTTATCCTTCCTTATTTAAGGATGAAGGTACGTTGTTTAGTCATTTGATAATAATAATAAAAAAAAAAAATACTGTAGCATATGCATGTGATTGTATGTATATGTGTGTTTGAATTTCAGGACGAAATTCTTTTAAGGGGGTAAGAATATAAAACCTGGGTAAATTTGAACTTAAAAAAAAAAAAAAAAATGGGCAAACATGGTGAATTGCAGCTACAATACAGGTTGAAAATTTGGAATTTTTCTAGATCTCGGATGACGAAATGGACCTCACTGTTGAATTCGTCTTGCGCAATCTAGTTACCCAGATGAATTTTATTGAATTACAAGATAGTTGGAATTCCCACGTTTTGAGGCAATTATAGCCGAGTGGACACAAGGGTGTCATGTGTCACCATGAATGTGTTAGAGAATGTATAAATGGGAATTGTGAGAGAAGAAAAAGAGCAAGAAAGCAGTGAGGAGGAGGAGGACAAAAGGAAAGGGAAATAAAAGAAAGAAAGAGAAGAAAGAGAGAGAGAGAGTGTGAGAAGAAAATGAGAGAGAAAGAGGGAAAAAAGGAAGTCGGCGTTCCAACGATCAGAACTCGTCAAACCAAGAATTAAAGGGTATATATTCAACGAGGGCTATGCTTCAATGGGTAGGGATTCTTCATACTTTGGTTTATTTCCACCCTAAGGGGTTGTTTGTAAAATATGGGAATGCCACCTGTTTTGATCCTATGCACTGGTTGAATGTTAGCACTGGTTTTAGGTTAGGAAAATGAGGGAATTTGGACTCAGATCCTTCATAGAAATTGTAGATGCATCTGTGAAATTGATGTTAAGCTTTTGAATCACCCGAATTGGACCTCTATAACTCAAGTTATGGTCAATTTCTTGGGACTGCCGCAGCTTAGGCTATCTCTCAATTTGGGTCCAAATTTCAGGACTATTTTATGCTTGGGTTGAGGCATGTTTGTGTGGTCTGTGATGGATGTATGAGCATCAAGCCATGTGGGCATATCTTATACCACACCGGGCTCCTGAGAACCAAGTTGTCTTCGCCGCTTGATCGGGACTTACTTGCAATAATTGTTGATTAAATATATGAACTCTAATATATTGACATGAACTGTTTGGAAGTTATATGCTTTTGATATAATTGTTTATGATACATGATAAATTGTTCATATGGCATGCATTACATATGTGACAGGGAATTGACATGCAATGGCATAATGCATTGCATATGCACTGAGGCATCGCATTCATGGGTGTAAGTGCATAGTACCATCACATGCCATCCTTGGTGGTTGATAAGTGGGCTTGAAATGTTGAACGAAGTTCAACGGAGTTCCGTTGTTTGCAGAATATGAAATAATGCCATCACACACCTTCCTTGGTGGTTAATGAGTGGGTCTGTGTATTGTTGAATGAAATTCAGAGAAGTTCCACTGTTCGTAGAGCATGAAAACTTATGTTGGGTAGTAGCAAGTAGGGAAAGATACCCTCGAAAGGAAAGACTCGGTATTTTATTATACATATGTGTCCAACAAAGGAAAGCCCGTGATAGTGTATGAAGGCATGCGGTTTTCCGTGCGGAGACTCTAAAATTTGCCTACCCACAAAAGACACATGTTTGTTAATAAAATGATCCTTGGAGGTGAAACATCCAGTAAGTTTTGATTTCTAAAAACTTGATTTTGTTTCAAAATTATCATTGGATGAAATTAATTGAAGATGGATGTTATCACACATTGTCTATGCATTGTGTGATGGGATTCTGTGATGACTCGGATTTTTCATGCATTGAGTGAGTCTCATCTCATTTCATGACATGGCATGTAGTATTTCATTAGAATTGCATCATTCTATTAGAATGTGGATATATGTGAATGTGTCTAAGTGAACATTGTATCTGCATTTAAGGGGGGTAATAGCCTCTGTAGGAGTCTCTCTACTAGGCATGACTCACCCTTTATGGGAAAACATTTCAGGTGCAGGGTATACATTGGTGGACAACTCTTATTCGAGGTTGAGAGGTTAAAGAAAGCCAACCTATGGCTCGTATAGTTCTTTTTGTAAAAACTTTGGAAATAACTAGTTTTGGCATATGCCTATGTATGTAATAGAGTTTGTAATTAAACTCATAATAATATGTTTTGAAAATAACATAAAATGTTTATTAAATGTGGCTAAACTAATCCCGATAAATGGGAGTGGACAGTGTGGTATCGAGACACATGATATCCACAGGTAATTCTAACATTCGCTTTGGTGTCGGGGTGTAGGTATGTTATTACCTTAGACTTAATAAATGGATCCCAAAAAATGGGATTAGATAGAGTGGGTACCAAGATATACAATATCCACGGGTATTTTCGCGAGCCGATTGGTCGTCAACTGACCTCGAAGCCTTGTGTGGTGTCACAATTTCGGGGGGCCCAAACGACTCCCTCTCTCGCCTAGGCAAAGGAGTGCTCTCCTAGGAGAAGGTCTATCCGCCTAGGTAAACTTGAATCCCCCAAATTAACCAATCTTTGCCACGCCTCGGCGTGGGTTGCTCCGCCTTGGCATAGGTCCTCACCTAGGCGAGGTCCCCAACGCCTAGGTGAACCTCCCCTACGCCTAGGTGAACCTATAGTCCTGTTTTTGTTTCCTTTCTTCTGTTAATTCTAGAAGCCATCACTCTTTTGGTTGGACTTCCATATGGTGATAATTAGGTATGAAATTGGATTAATTGAGGATCTTATCAAGTGAATACAAAGGCCCGTATATGCATACAAGTCTAAATAAAATGTACGTGACATGGAGATAGGTACGAACCTCACCGCCTCGATGAAGCGTAAACTGTTACTGGGCAGAAATTGTGTTCTTGCCCTCTTCTTTGCTTGTGTTATCTAAATAAGAATGTGATTAAGAACTATATAACAAGCTCAGTAATACATATAATTGTATGTCTGCCTAAGACCGAATAGTGAATGAATAGGCACCTCTGATTAGTGTCGACACTTTTTGAGCTTTCACTCCCTGTTCAGTGTTATGGCACTCCTGCATAGTGTTACGACACTTATGTTACATGGTATAGGCATGTTCTGCTTGTGCTTCAAGACTTATTCAAGATCAGACCAGAATCTCGTAGTACCTATCAGATCAAGGCCCCTCTTATTCATTGTTATTGGTTTATACAGGCAAACACTTATATGATAAGTATCTGAATAATGAAACATAAGGAAATAAAAGTAAT
>JAEQBH010007442.1:0-80094 GCA_016808115.1 Tetrastigma voinierianum | reverse complement strand
TATTTTCTTTAATATGGATAGATTAGATTGATTTTATCGTTCGAGTTTTCTTATTCTGAACGATGTTATCGCTTTGAGATGGAAGTCATTGAATGCAGTTCCAATTCTTTCAACATTACCTGAACGTTAAAGTTCGCATAAATTTCAAATTCCGCTCCATCCAATGAAAAATATTCTTATGACTGCAGGAATGTCAGAGTGTAATCTCAGACCCAGAACCCAAAAATTATTAAGTTGAGAATGCTAATGAGGTTCAAATTATCTTTCCTTTTGTTATTTTCTCAAAGAAACAAGCAATATCGGGCCTTATAACTTCTACTTCGCTTATGCCTTTAGAGGTTTTGATCTTTAGCCACGCCTTATACCCCAATATGAGTCAGGTTTTTACTGCTCACTCTGTGCTGAGGTCCCTCCTGAGTTACGTAGATGACAACTCGGGAGCTATGAACATTTTAAAGGCATATTAATCCTGCTATTAGAGATCTAAATGAGTTTCACAGCTCATTTGACAACCCTCCTTCTCACTTGGAACCCAATCTGTTGAATGAGCTAACAATTTAAACAAGGTAGAGTTCACCCTAATCTCGAATATAGCTTAAATCCTGCAATTTTGAGATCTGAATCCATGAGAGGGTGATCTATTTTAATTGAGGAAGAGTAACCTAGAAGCTGTATATCCTTACTGAATCGATAACTCGTGGAGTTGGCAGCCAAATACCCATAAGAGGAAATAAAGACAAGAAAAGAAAACACCCACTTAGTCCCCAGAAAAGAATGATTCACCTCAAAATCTCTAAATCAGCCTCCAAAACAGACAATGAAAAATGAAGGTGGAGAGATCCAAATAAATCATTAACGCCTCGACACATTTGAAATCTAAAATTCGCGCACATTTGATGTTGAATGTGTTGACTGATATCATTAAATGTATACTGATCATAACGTGTTCTTCTGAACGATAATTATCAATTCCTGAATCCAAACGCCTAACTCACTATCATTCATTCTTTACATCCACGCTTTATTGTTTGATTCAGTTATTTTCTTTAGGCTCAGCTAAGATCCTTCCAAGATCTAATGTTGATCTCATTTATCACTTAGTGGTCCAAATAGTATGGAAATTGAGTAGTCGTGGTAGTCATCAAAAATCTCAGATCTCGCGATCGGAGATCCTGACTTAATCCATTTTGGCACACGCTTATTTCATCCGCGTACCACGTGACATCGTACCAAACCAAAACTCGGAAAATGATTACCTTATATTTCGGTTTATATAGTATAATGTCAATGGTTTATGGTAAGACGTCCTCCATTAGATAATAGTCTTTGTACTTGTTATAAATCATAAATTGTTTATTCGTCTCACGCGAATGTTTATTGGCATCACGGCTGTGATTAGTCAATAGCCCTTTCGTAATAATATCAAAATTGTACATGTGTTTTTGGCCCGATTCCAATGCTTCTTTTTGAATGCACTTCAGAAGAGGTGTCACCAGCAGAGTAATCTTGATCTTGAGAATAATTTGCAGAGAAAGATTCCTTTGCCTCTCGTCACTGGTAAAGACCAAGAAGTCTAAGTCTCCAGATAGCGCATTATCGTTTCATAAAGGCGAGGCCAATTCTGTGGTTCACCAGCGCCGCTTGTCCCTCAATCTTCGATAACTTCGCCCCTTCCGAGCAACCAAAGAACTCACATGTAGGGTCCCATGAATCCACGACTCCTCCTTCCAAATTGGCCCGCTACTGCTTCTTTCACACCCCTGGGAGGCTCTGATCAGGCTGCCCCCACAAGATCCCCCAGGCTCCAAGAGCTCCCGCCACTCTAGTAGTCATCCCACGCTGTGCCTGATGCCCATCTGGCCCATCCATTGATCCCACAGTCCCCTAGACCCTCACAGTCATCCTTGATATCAGAAAAATGCTTCCTTTACCTAAGCTTCCGTGATCTACTCATCACTCATCCCTTATATCTCACTGTCTGTCTGCATCCCCAGCAGATCCCACATTAACCTCCCTAAGTCACTTAAATCAACATCAAGAATAAGATCTTGGGAACTCTGTTCTCATTACTCTGCCCTGAGCACTGCAAATGGATACATGAAAGGCAAATGCGCCTTAACGACCAAGCTCCTTCCTGCTCGGCATACGCCAGGCCCGCTTTGTAGAGCCGGTCCCACAAGGGCAGAGAGTCACGCCTCGCCTGGAGGAACCGGTTGACTTTCACACAGATGAGCTTTGATGTCTGAGTTTCTGGCTCTCCGGCCACTCCTCCTAAAGAGACGCGCCCTCCAGCATTAACTCAAACACTATTAACATCCTGTCGCCAGTGAACAGCACGCCAGAAAGAACGCAGCAGACACGCAGTCCTATCGTGTGGCAACTTCAAGATAGCGGTTTACAGTCTCCTCACGATAACACCGCACTTCCTCAAGATCTAATCCTCAGATGGATTATATTTGATCACAACACTACAGCTCTCAGATTAGGGGCGTGCGAGCCCCATCCTCGCTATTTTTTACCCGTGTCTTTTTCTTCAACCCTCTCGCCTTATCAGGGCGACTCGACGCTCTCCGCTCGCTTAACTTCGTGACGGTGGAGGGTGTAATCGCCAACTACGCTCTGACTTATCTACCAAGAGAGTTTTCATTCTTCATAACAGATTTGTGGAAGGAGTCTCGCGAGCTCAAAACCAGATAGGGAGCTCCTCGCCGCAACGTGACCTTACCCAAATCTGGAGTGCAATCTTGCACCGAGAAGACGAGGATACTCTCAATCTTGAACCTTGGCCAAAGTCACCTTATCCTTATCAACGAAGCCCGATTTCTTCCGTCTACACCCGGGGCTTCTTGACAATGCCTCAACAGACAAATCTCCTGTGGATAATACAAGGTTCACGAGATTTTCTTTGGAAGAGAGGTTAAAGCCCACAGTGCCACAAAGTGGCAGCATCCAATCTGAGGCCTGAATGTCCTGATTTGATCAGGTCCAAGGAAGGCTAAGAACATTCAGTCAATCCTCAACATCATAAAGATTCATCTTCACACCCAGATCAATCTGAAAAACAGGAATTAAGACATTGTAAGGTCAAATATTCAAGAATCCCCATGGTTCCACATCATAACCACACAAAACAGATTTGTTTAGATCTCCTCTATGGTCCGGTCAACATCTGCCCATGGAAGTCTATCTTGTTACAATACTCCATCTTAATCCCCACTCCACAATGAAAAAGCAACATCCTCCATGATTCATAGAGGAAGAAGTGATATTCCTAAATCACCGTGAGAGATCTGTTGACGCCTTAGAAAATAATAAAAGAAGCCTCAAAGGGTATCCCCTGAGTAAAAGATAAAGAAGCAAAGCTTTCTTACACTAAGAACACCAGTCCCCATCCTTTAAAGAAGAATTAATAGCCAACCCAAAAGACCCTCAACCATTGGTGCGAGCTGTGTAAGGCAAAGATTGAATGTTGTAAAACCCTCTTGGGTGAAGGCATGGAAAACGAAGACCATTCTCAAAGGCCATCAAGAAGCACACCATTTTGGTACAGAATCATTTAAAGGTCAAAACATCGTGTCACACCATCACCAAAAGGAGGTCAAAGCGTCAGCAATGTGGCCCTAATATGAAGGACTTGGTCCATAGTCATTCCATTGCTATAGGCATGTCAATCGCAGGCCTATGATAACGTATCCCCTTTGAGAGTTTGACTCAGTGTCACCCCTCCCTTTCCTTTCTGCTTAGAGGAAGAGGAGGTGGTGCCCTTCCAGAATGATCCCTTAGTTCGACCACAACCGAGCGGCTCACAGCCGTCTGGGCCCGCCTAAGATCAAATAAACTTAAGAATCACCACCAATCCAAAGAAGAAGACACCTGACCTATGACTTAGAGGCAACACAAGAAATAAGTTTCAATCTGATAATCCTGCAACGTTTGCCACTCAATCCAAAAGAA
Source organism: Tetrastigma voinierianum (assembly GCA_016808115.1). Classification (NCBI taxonomy): domain Eukaryota; kingdom Viridiplantae; phylum Streptophyta; class Magnoliopsida; order Vitales; family Vitaceae; genus Tetrastigma; species Tetrastigma voinierianum. The sequence continues at coordinate 76,140 of JAEQBH010007442.1, read as the reverse complement.
AAACCGAAATGATACTTAACACACAACATCAAAGATAATAGAGAAAGACTCACAAGAAAGTGAGTGAACTGCAAGCAAGAAAGAAAGTGTCCCTGTATGGCATGGGACATGAAAGAGATCCGTGAAAAGAAACAAGAACTGAAGAGGAGTGGAGAAAACCAGCACAGAACCTAAGAGCCATCATTGACCTCAAGATATGACTTACGCCATATGCCTTTAACTAACTTTACTCAACACAAAGTGGAAATCACACCGACACGGTGAAGACTTGATGGCCTCATTCACGCCAAATAAGACACAAGGGTCAGTAACCGATGGTTTGTAAATAAGCGCAGCTCCACTCAGCTAGACCTAAAGGGAAAACTGAGGCCCCGATCCGCAGGAGTGTGTTTCCCGCTTTCAGTGAACGATTGCGACATTTTACCAGTGTCAGCCCAATCGCTGAGGATAGCTGAAACTCATGATCCACTGGTCCCAAACCACAGCCCCATGCCCGCGGAAGAGATCTCCACAGGTCAGTAGAATTAACTCCAATCATGGTATTACCCCACTCATCTCAACCGGGTCCCAAGCTAATACAAGTGAAAAACATGAATGTATCACGCCGCCTGATCTCCCAACAGTGAAAGGAGATTGATCTCAAGCACGCCCTTCAAGGTCCATGCACCATCCCATGCTTATCAAAGTCAAGTAAAACATCCCATCCAATGGGAAACATTCCTAACATCATCCAACCTGGCTCAACATTCACCAGGCCAGGTGATCATCCACAGTGGCACCAACCTATACCATCCCCCAAAAGCGCCTCTTTCCCAAAAGAAACCACTCAGTGAGTTCCACACTCACGCACGTACCCCACCTCTCCCTTTCTTTGCTTTCATAGAGAAGATGCCCCAATCACAGATCTGTACAACAAAATGATCCCACCCCAGCTCACACATCCCAGATGCTGATCCCACCAAACTGATCCCCAAGTCCAGCCCCGGCCACCCTTGACAATGCTCCAGCCCCTTGCTCCCCAAGCTGAAAACAAGATCATTCACAGAATTCTCATATGATTTTTTTGTCACAGAGTTTAGATTTCTTTCAAAATGGGTTCCGGCAGAAACAAATGTCATCATTATACCTGTTTTACTTTGTAATGTTATAAAAATATTATATATAATATGTTGAATAATTTAAATAGGGATTTTTAAAAAAATGAGGATAGAGATAATCATTTCTATTTAAAAGATATGATTTTTCTGGGGCCTAGAGGCACTGAGTTTTTTGTAGAGTAATATATTAATTTTTGTATAACAAAGATTAGTCTTTTCCTTATGATATTTAAGAGCCTTTTTAAAATAATCTCCCTAAATAAATTAAGTATTGTAATTATTTTGTTTTTTATATTTGTTAAAAATATTAGGCAAAAATTATTGTTAAAAAGGAAATATTATTAAAACAGCTTTTAATTATTTGAAAATAATGAAAAATAAATGGATACATGAGAGAGTGGTTCAATGGTTCACAGTAGGTCTTTAATGATCCTCATTATGTCAGTTAATTCTAAATCTCATATTGATTTCAAAAAACAAATAAATTTATCTAATTTCTTGTATAATGCCAAAAAAGGAAGAAGGCTCATAATATTGAGACCTCAAAATAATATCCATTCCATTTGGTTCTTGGGCACTAAAATTGTGTTTAAGAATCAAAAGATATTAAGATTTTTGAATAATCAAATTATGTAATAAAATTTCAAATAAAAAAATCTTAAATTATGTTAAAAATTGTCAATTCATAGTTATGAATTAAAATAAATAAAACAGAAGGTAATATTAAATAAAATATTATATGAAGTTTATCTTCTTTTATTAAAAGTGTTTTTCTTCTCACAGGCTTTTATTTAGGTTTTCCTCAATCTTTAATAATCAACAAATCTTAAAGGAAATATGCTATGGACTGATCATTTTTAATGAGCCTAGAAAAAATTGTTGCTGTGTTATCTCGGAAACCAAAGCCTATGTTGGCAACACATGTTCCTATCTCATTCATCCAAAATGGCTTGCTCTTGAAACATGTTCTTCCCAAACCTCGTGGTGGCTAGATCCCCATTCCATACGACATGGGTCACCTAAATCCACACACCCCTGGTTCCTAAATCCTACACAATAGTCTTGAATTTAAACAATAATCCAAAAAATATTTATTTATTTTTCTGATTTTTTCACAAAATAGGCCTTCTGCAAAAGCCTTCTCGTGACTATCATTATTGATAATCTCATATATTGTTTATATCCAAATTCTATGTACGATGACGAAATACACCAATATTTTTAATATTTGAAAGTCAAATTGGAAAAAATAAAAAATAAATAAATGAAGAAAAGTTAAAACAAACTACTACATTTAGAAGTGTTCTTTACATTTATTACCCAGTATTCTTTATCGTATAATATTCTAAGTGATTTCCAAAGGTCTCTGGGACATTTAGCTGAGATTTTGCAAAGTTAGATGATATCTCTGGTTGGTTGATCTGAATGACCTCACTTCTTTTTGTGACAGCTAACAGTTACAAATGGAGAGTCTCAAAGCAAGCCTGGGGTCAGTGTTTTGGATATTTGATGAGGAAGAGTGGTGCCAAATCTGTATCTGTCTTACTTAGATCAAGTTTCTGCAGATTAAAGAGAAGCTAAACCCAGCTCCAGAAGCTACGATGCCGAGTGCCAGATTTGTGGTGGTAAGATCTAAGAATAAAAAATCTGGAAATATTGTTTGATATACTCTGTTGCAATGATGTAACATCCTCCTGATGATAGTCACACTTGATCTTTTCTGGTCATTGATCTGACATAATATTCCTCGTTTCAGATCTCCCGTCCAAAAAGTGAATAATTCACTCTCTCCTTCATCGAAGTTAATTTTAAGTGCAAGTTGTTATTACATACCCTCTTATTATTTTCATAATATTTTTAACAAATAAAATACTTTGTAAAAATCATAAAATACCTTATTTTTATTTTAAATGTATAGAAGATATTTCTAACAAAACATTAATTAGAAAGGTATAAATAAAGTTAAATTTTTCATTTGTTAATAAATAAATATAAATATAGTTTATAATCCCAAATATTTTTTCAAAGTTAGATTTGGTATTTTTACATTTATCAAAATAATTTTAATATGTAGTTATTCCAAGTTTTAATTTTAATACTTTTGCTTTAAAAAATTTAAATATTTGAATAATTTTTAATTACTGGGAGATATTTTAAAAATATCTACAAATATTTTATTCAATATTTCATATATCCGTAAAATCTGTAATATTTATATATTCAGATTACCAATATTTTTAATTCTTGTATATATTACAAACAAGTAATAATTAAAACAAAAAGAAGACAGAGGGGTGAAAATTACAAAGCATTAAAATTATGAATGAAATAGATAAGTCTTGTGAGAACGCAATCTCTGAATGCAAAATTGCCTTCCGATAGTGCCTTATAAAAAGTTCCTCCTCCTCCTCCTTCCTCTCCTCCTCCTCCCAGCGCTGCTTCCTCAGACAAACGATCTTCGCCTTAGCGACACTGTGGCCTGCTTCAAACACTTAAAGAACGGAAATGTGTGTAGTTAGTGTCATAGATAGAAGAATCAAACAAGATTTTTACGTAAGATATTTTTCTCATATTCAAAAGAGTTAGAACTTCGCCTTAAACAGGTGTACCTGCAGGTGTAATAGGAGTCGAATGTAAACAAATGAAAGCTTCCTACCGCTTCAAGCATAAACGGAAGATTTGAAATAGAAACCTCACAAATGAATTCCAACTACTAATTCAAACAAACGCTAAAAGGGTTTATGCACTTCATTCCTCAAACTGTGAATCCACAAATTCTAACACCTCCTCAGAACTGAACAATGACATCCTAAAAACAAGATAATCCATTCCTTATGTTTATGATAGAGTACAACAGTTTGAAACCCGCATAGAGAGGCAGGGGAAAAACACCTTTCGAACTTCCTTTAGAAACTAGAATTTAATCCAAACAAGCTGACATACGACGTTTATCGAACTGTTTCCGCCATTTGTAGATGATGACATACTTACACATGAACTTTCCTAATAAACATTCACTCTCACTTATGTTAATGGGTCACTTGGGCCATGGGTCCTGTCTCACAAGAGTTTAACAGAATCATGTCTTTATCTAACTCCTTTGAAATAGTCCACTCACTCCTTTCATATAGGTAATCTCCAACACATCATCAATGTTACTCTTTCCAAATGCATGGATATTTATCAAAACATAGTCAACCCTTCTTCAGATGAGCACTCATCGTTTCTGACTATTATAGAATGATATGAGAAGATCCCTACAGTAAACAAATTAAAAAGTCTTATTAACTTTAGTTGTCCCTTTCTCAAACCCAGATTCCTTGATTTTGTCAACTCAAAGGTATCCATTGTAGTTTGAATTTGTTCTTCATGGCTTTCTAGTCTCATCTCCTCACTGATTTTTTTCAAATAGCTTCCACTTTGAATCCTCTAATAGCGAATCCACATGTTACTCATTATGATCTTACATAATCTAAAGAGATAACAACAATCTGAGAGTTACATTCTTAATATGTTGTGTCTACAAATAAATATGTCTTAGATCTGATCATCATCATGACATTATTTTAAAGTTCATCAACTATGGATTTACTTATCATTAATTTTATGCTGTATTAGAGTACACAATTTTCGCCACCTTGGAATACATCCTCCAGTGTCGGTATTAGTCATTCAACCCTTTTCCTTAACATTATCTAGAAAGCCATAAACCCATTCCATTGGGGGATTTCCAAGTAATAATAAACTGGCTGTTTGAGATCACAGATTATTGTCTCCTAGGGTATGTGAATCATACAATCCACTGTATTTTGAATCTTTAATATATCCAATTAGCATCATTTGTGCCCTTAAAGCACAACAAGATATCTCTGTGCACTGCAGCTCCATAACGCCCAGCAAAATCGGCGCTTTCATACCCTCATTACTCGTTGTCAATGCTTAGCTCAATGTCATCAGGTATCTACCACTAATATTGATTGCACAGGTTAAACTGTCTTCTGTACAACCCAACATGTGCTTAAACCGTTTTACCTTTATAGCCTTACTATAAACACTACTTTATTATTGAGAGATGTAGAGCTATATATATTCAGTGTTCTATTGTTGTGAATTATTCCTTGTCAAACTTTCCAAGAATAGTTTAACATATAGTGATCACTTAGAACGACAGTCCATCCGATGCTTTTGTATTTTATCCCAATATAACATCAGCAAGTCCCCAAGCCCTTCGTGGTCAAAGCTTAAATTCACATAAAAGCTACAGTAGATGTAATCCATCATCATCATTACCTGACAATAAACATGTCATCTACGTATTGCATATACAAATGATATATCCATGTTTCAATGCGTGTCTTCACACATTACGACTTTATTTATCTACGCACTTTAGTTTGAGGACATCATATACGTCAACCCTCTCACATTGTTTCTAGTGTTTACTTTAGTATTCTACATAAATGATTTGAACAATTTATAGATTTCTTTCTATCCTCGTATTAAACCCCCTCAAGTTGCTCCGGCTAGATTCTTTTATCTGGGGTCTCCCACAAGAAAGGATCGTTTTGAATATCCATTTGATAACTTCTGGGCGGCTTTAAAGCAGAAGGTGCAACATCTCTATGGAATTTGGTTATTTGTCACAGAGAATATGTCTGCAAACATCAAAGCCTTCAAATGTTTGTATATCGACTCAAGTGTCTGTTTACATCAAGTCAATTTGATCCATCTACTTTCTTTCTTTCGAAAAACCCACTTGAAACTTAAAGGTTTAAACCCGCGAAGATCCTAATAGTTTCCAAGTATGAAGTTATAGGTTGAAATCAATTTAACCTTAATGACCTATTTCCACATATATTCCTCTAGGGTTCATTGCCTTTGAGGTGTCCAAGGTTCACCCTTCAAGGTATTATATAATAAAATCCCACCAAAAGATTTTTCATCTTCGCTCTTTACCATCTAGTTCTCTCCTCATCGTCTTTATCTCCTGATCCAACTCTACTTCATTAATAGTCCTGCTAATTTCAGTTTTGATGAAACTGGCTCTGTTTTGGATTTGAGGTGGAACACATCTTCAATAATATACCCTCATTCCATTTTATTTCCAGTTCTTATGAATAACATCCGTGGATATCGACTCAAGTGGACAAATAAATTTGATATAAGTATCATTGTTACAATTTCATAACCACTGAAAATGCAATCAAGAATAGAACCTATTTCACCTTTTTAGGTGAGAATCTATCACTTGACTAAACATCCTTCATGATGCTCATATTTGTTATAGGATATTTGACTGTTCCTTCCATAACTCCAGCAGTTTTTCTTGTTTATTTTTAGGCATCTTATTCCAAAGGCACCATCGCATAAAATATGGTTTCTCCCATATGCCTTGTAGTAATTCAAAACTTAACAACGTTACATTCATTAGAGTGCACTCTTTCCCTTAGCTGTACCCATTGATTTCCGAGTAATAAGGTGTTGTATTTCATATATAATCTCATGTTGAGCACAAAATCAAACAAATGGCTTATCTATACTCACCCACTACCCATATCTCACTTAATTCTTCTTTGTTGAGTTGATTCCTACTACTTATAGAGAACAAAATTTCATTGTCTCATTCCTACTTTTGAGTAAATACAATATATTTGTTACTGATCAATGTAATAAAACATTGGTTACTACCTTTTGTTTGTAAAATTTCAAATCATATGATGTCACATGATTGACTCTAAATGTTTAGTTGTGTCTTTCAATACTTTGAAAATATGATCAGTCACTTGTCAGTCACAATTTCACATTAATATTTTGCACTCAATCTGGGAAAGTCGGGTATATGATTTGGGGTTTAATTAATCCACGTAAATTACTCACATCTGTTAAGGCCTGTAATCAACTATAGATTGTAATGACTTTGCCATATGAAGTACCATTTATTATCGCTGACGATCAATAGTAATTACATTCAACTTCCACATACCCATCGCTCATATAAATTCCTTCCCCATATATATTCCAATTTGAAGAGACTTACAAAAGAATTTGAGCGTCAACAACTGAATCATCACTAATGCAAATTCCTTTGTAAAATAAGGGCTTCCTCCACAGACACCACTAAATTAGTTAACAATTGAATTCTTTAACAAACACTTCATATCAATTCTGCACTCTGACTCATTATCACTATATAAACTATCCAACTGCAAATGATAAAATCACTTTACAAAAGATATACATATGAACTCAATTCATTAATTTATTCAATTAATATTTGTATCTGATAAAACTATCCACTTGAATTGAGTGCTCTAAATTTTCTATATATGATATTTAAATGACACTTCCACTCCACCATTAGAACATTAATCACAAAACCATTCTAAGATGTGCAATATTTTATTCTTATTATCATTGATTTAATATCAATAGTAGTCATAAATGAGCATCTAATTATATTAAACAATGCACACATATATATATATAAGTCTAGAAAAATTATAAGATTTGAAAATTTGTGTTTGAGGTATTTCACTTATTTGGTCCAACCCAAAGTTTTAAACACATGGATTGAAAATAAAGACGAGGTTATCAAAAACAAAATAAAAAGAAGTCACCAGACACTTTGGATTGAAAAATTGAGGATACCAAATAGAAAAACAAAAATTCTGAGGTAATTTTTAAACAAACAGCTGATACACCAAAATAGAAAAATAAAAAGTTTACACTGACTTTGAATGTAAACACAATTAAAGACAATAAATAGAAAAATGGAAAAGTTAAGACACTATTTATGTAATTAAGAATCCATAATGATATATGGGGCTTTAATTCATAAACTCTTTGGCACAATTTTTTAGTATTAATAAAACATCTATGCATTTATCACGCCCCCATGTCGCTGGTGTTCTACGTCACCAATCTGTCACGCCTATTACGATCTAACTTTGCATTTCCTCAACGAGAAAAATGCCCCATGTACCACTCTAACTTGTAATCCAAATTTTTACTTTTACCATACCATTAGTCATCCATGTACCTGGCAAACATTTGACCTGAAATATGGTTTTGTAAGCTGAGAGTACAAAATACAGTCCAAAACCCATAATTGGATATCAACATATGTAAAATTTTTACATTGCTACAAAAGCAAAAACATATACAAAATATACTAGTACTGTCTTCAGTGTTTTGGTAGTGTGGTCGCCTCAGTCATCATGGATTGTCTTGATTTCTGCTCTACATCCTCAGATTCATTAACCCATGAAACACCCGTACTAAGTGTATGTTTGAGGAAATACATGTGGACGACCTCTCATTGCTGGTCATCACACCTTAGAGATAACCCAGATATAATCTAAGACCATTTATATACATGCTTAGTCAAGTGTTTAGAAACATACTTCATTTATAGGTATGCTTCTACTATAGCTGTATCATACTTATCTGTCTCTTATCATGTTTCATTCAAGATCATCTTTCATCATACTTTACTTTTGTACTTAACATTGTATACGTGATTACTCATAGCAATGATATGTTTCATATCAAGTCATGTCATTTGTATGTTATTTTTATTATTATCTTATGTTTCCCGCGCCCAAATACCTTAGAAGTGGATACTGAACTATGGGTGTTAACTCATGAAAACATATGAATCATTGTATGAGACAATGAAATGTATAATCCTGGCGAGTGCCGTTATCATTGTAATCCAGGCATACCGACCATCTATGCACCCAAGATAAATAAGTTATCATCATAAGATTAAATTAATCATCTATATAGTCCATGATTTGTTATTTATCAGACGGGTGACAATGACCATCTTGCAGGTCCCATGTTTAGGAAGACCTAAACAGTCAAACTTAATCAATAATAATGCCATGCACTTTCTCTCCTAATAGAACGCCCCACCATCCCTCCCTACAAGTCCCTCTGCCAGTATTAATCCTCCCGGCTTCTTTATTTCATTTACAATATATATATCCCATATCCCCAATAACACTGTTTATCCTTGTGAATCATATGCTACATTTTCTGCCTACTTTAGATGCACCTATTCTTATTATTTTAGATATCATACATTTTTCTATATGTGCCTTCTACATACATTATTTTCATCCCCTTAACCAAGGGATAATACTTATATTTTTAAACACACAAACATATGCAAGAAACAATGTTTACTCCTACTGTGACTTTACTGTCGGGTGCGAAGCGAAACTTCGCCGAGGGCAATGAGGTGCCAAAATATTTTTCATATTATTTTTATACTGCAAAAGCAAACCTCTTTCATTTGATCATTAGATCCTCATTAATCCAATGGACAATCGTTAGACTTAACTAAGAGAAGAACTAAAACTAGGGTAGGTATGCTCTAGGCAAGCTTCACGCCTCTAAAGCAATAGAAAATGAAAAATCATCTCGAGTCCATTTAGGCGAAGAGCCTCCGTTAGGAGCGGGCTCTACTTCCTAGGGTTTGGGACCCTACGCCTAGGCGACTCCTGCTTAGGCGCAGGGTGCCTGTAGGTAGCTCGTAAATGGCCAATTTCGCCATTCTCGCCGAATCTTTTCACCAAATCACCATTTCCAAACAAAACTACAAACTAACTCGCTAGGCTAACCAAATAAGATGTATTGAAAAGCAGGTGGTTTTCCTAACCCAACTTAAAACAAATATTTTCAACAAGTTCCATACCAGATCTCCATACACTTCCATACCAAAGTCTCCCAAACACAGTCAGTGGCCTCGCTTTCCTTTTTTCTTCTTCCCTTCTTTCCTTCTTCCTTCTTTCCTCCTTTCTTTCTTCTCTCTCTTCTCTTTCTTCTTCACCCACCTTGCTCTTATCCAAAGCCAAAAATGAGATATTTAAGGCCTTGTTTGTTTAATAATCTATTTGGGTCAGTAATGTGGTGCAATAAAATGTCCAATTTTTGCCATTTGGTCCTCCTAACTCCTCTATTTTGCAAACTAATTTGATTCATATTTCCATCACTTTAGCTTCATAATCTTCATAAATTATGACCTGGTCCTGAATTGCAAATTACTAATTTACCTTTAACTCAGTGATAATTCCAGAAGGATTTTTTTCATTTATTTTAGCATTATTTTATTCCAAAAATATACATTTATTTATTATACCCAAACAAGTTAAGTAAAATCTGTTAGGGTATAAATTTAGGTATTACAACTCTCCCCCCTCCTTAAAAGAATTTTGGTCTCTAAATTCATACCCGATTTGAAGAGTCATGACATCTTGCTCTCATAGCTGCTTCCTCGCTCTCAAGTATTTCTTCCTTCTATGGTGTGCTTCCGCAGCACTTTCACTAACTGTGGCTTCTTATCTTAACTCAGCCACCTTCCGAGCCACATATCTTCGCTCCCACTTGACAAACTACTCAGACTTGTATCTTCAGGACTGGTAGTATGTGCGACCCACTCAGCTGCAGACTCTACATCGACACATATAAACAAATTATACCTGGTCAACTCTGAGGGAGCAGTCAAATGATATACTCATAGCCAATTGCTCCAGTAATCTCATGTGAGGGTGGTAATTCATTATACAATCATAATCTTGAATAACTCTTAATCACCTCCGACCCCCAAATTTAATTTTCCCAGTCACTGTGCAATTTGAGACTCTTGTAGCATCTAGTGTAAATTTACATTTTCCTTGCCATATAGTGTCACATATTTTCAAAGCAAACACTACCTCACCTAACTCTAGTCACAGGAGTGATAATTTTGTTCATGCCTCAACCTCACTCCTGATGCTAAGCCACTAATTTCCATCGTGGCATTAACACACATCCCAAACCAATGCCTCAAGTATCACTATAGGTTATACTCTTTTCCCTGTGAGGTAGGCTAATGTCAATATCGGGTGGGGTTTTAACCAATATTTCTTTCAACTGCTCAAAACTATCTTCACATTTATCTGTCCACTAAACTTTACTCTTTCCTGAGTAATTTTATGAGAAGATAAGCCATGTCAGAGAATCCTTTCTTCTACAAATCTGATAATATCCTGCAAAGTCTAAGAAATTCCTCTGTTCCCTTGCATTTCTGTGTGTTTCCAATTTATAACGGCCTCAATTCCTTATATAGGTCCACTTTATACCCTCAATCATTAATAATATGATCTTAGGAAAGAAACTTATTTGAAGCTAAAATGCAGCTGTTTGTGCCAGTATAATTTTCTCTTAACGTCTCCATGACTATTCTCATGTTGTTCATGTCCTTTGCAGACCTAGAATACACTTACATACCATAAAGACCAAAAACAAACTTGATCCACATATGGTTGGAATATCCTATTCATTAACCCATGAATGTCGGTTTGCAAATAGTCAACCTAGCTTGGCATTGCCAAAACTCATAATGGCCATATCGGTTCTAAAATGCAAATTTTCACATTGACATCTTTCACTCTTAATTTGATAATGTCTCTCATCGTAGTGTCTTGTCTCTCAAAAGATTGAACTCATTCCTTTAATCATTTAAAAAGATATTCATTTCACAATGGATACTTGTTTTCATTTTCATCTTATTGATTCACGAATAATCAATACATATAATGTGCCATCTTTCTTTTTCATTAAATAAGCAAAAAATCCTGGGGTGACACACCGGTCGGATGGTAGAAAAACCTTATCCAAAAGTTTTGTAATTGACTCTTTAACTCTTTTCAAGTCCATTGGTTTTCTACTCCAGATGGTGCCCAGACATGAGGCCTAATCTTAGTGCACTCATGGATGTCTCACTCCTCTCAAGAGGAATGCCCTGCAACCTTCAAATACATCCAGAACACCCATTATTGAAATCCTTTCCACATCAATCTTGACCTCTTTAGAGTTAAGTATCAAGGCCAAGAATGTCTCACAACCCTTCAGTCCCAAGCTTCAGATAGCTTAAAAATCACATCGATATCATACTAATCTAATGCTATGTACTATCACCCCAAACCGGGCCGAGCATCTCAACACCACTCGGCTCTTTGACCATACTCAACAATGGCTCAAGAGCCGGACAACCAACTACCCTCCCAGAATCCTCCAGTCGCAAACCTCATAATGGTAAGGGCGCTCTCAATCAAGAAGAAACTCTCTCATTAGATAACAATGGGTACTTATGATACAAATCACAGAAAACTATATGCCTCAATGGATTAGTCACATGCATGTCAAAGTATGCTAACTCGTCTTCACTATTAGTATCTTATCAATTGTGATAAACAATGCACTACATACTTAACGAGTGGATCCAAAGATCAATCAATGCATGCATCTTAATGATTATAAAAGAGAAAATATACTAGCTAAAACCTCAAGAGCAACCCCGATCCTCACGAGCCCTTATCTCGTATATGCCTGTACAGCACTATAGGTAATTTGACGATCCATCGTCTCAAAGATCGTGCCCCTCGCCCTCGCGCCGAATCAGCATTTCAACCCCACTCGATCTCTCTGGCTGGCGCAGAAGTGAATCATTTTCCTACCACTTTCTGCATTCTATTATCCGACTATCCGGGACATCGCTATTAAAATGATTAGTTCCCACTAATCGAAACACCTCCTATCGCACAACCTACAAACACCCTAAATGCCTTATATGGAAATGAGGGCACTCTAGGATTTCTCCCCGTCTAACCTGGAAGCACTTCTACCGTAACTAGTGCCACATCGGGACCCCTCGTTTCTACTTTGCAGCCTAACAGTACTCGACTTATCGGAGACTCTCTAGCTCTTTTCCCCTATGGAGTGACTAAGCTCAGGAAAATCCTTCTTCGAGATCTTTCTTTTGCCGCTCATTCTAAGTCTCTACTTTCATTGCACTGGACTAACCGATAGAAATTCACACCTATTAGAGAGAAGTCAGTAGGCTGTAAAATATCTCTTGATGGATCTATAAATCTGATCCTCAAATTGCCAGACACTAAATGTCTCGTGAGGGCAAATTTCGTGCATACTGTCAGAGATGACTGAATTTTTCTATATTCACCACCGATAGTTCCCTTTATCAAACTCAGAACTGCTTCCTACTCTCGATTCCCATATACATCCCCAGAACGCACTTTATCCCGAACTCTTGACAAAGAACCTCAAGTCATGGATTTGGGAATCCCTGGACTTCAACACTAGATTCACCACTCCATACACCTCACCGCATGAGACTCCACATTACGATACCTCCCCATCGAGGGCATCTAACTTCCTCTAATATTCTTTGCACTTTCTGAACCACTCTCGCTTTATCGACTCCTCCATGTTTGTCCCATGGAGTTCCTCACCCCCATCTCTTCCACCATGTCTACTCTGGGCTTCAAGTCATTAATCTTCCACATCAAGTCATGTCTTCGAGATATCCTCAAGAAAGCTTCCATTTGGCCCAACAGGGGCAAGACTATCGCTTCCGATGTATCTGGGCAAGGATCCAAGTGTTTATCCCCGATCTATGTGGTTAACACTCTCAACTCCTCTCACGGATTCGGGAGGACAATCCATCTCATACAAAACACAAGGACATCCACATCAGCCAACACATTACTAAAATGTTATTCTTTTCTAATCTTATACTCTATCTATAATCGCCAAACTTGGCTCTTAATACTCACCAAACTGTCACGTCCCATGCCTGTGTGCTCTAATACCACTAACCTTGTCACGCCTGTCAATTATCTTAACTGGTGATCTTCCCTAACATGGGGTGTGTGCCCAGTTATCCCAATCCCAGGACCATCTTTGGCTTACCATACCGCTAGGTTGTTCATTCATGCTGCAACGTTGGGATTTAACCTGAAATATATTCACAACACCTGATTACAAAATATATTCAAAATCTGATAGTCTGGAGGTTCAAATATATACAATTTTACATTGCTTACAAAAGCAAAACATATACAAAATAGACCAAAAGGCTCCTCAAGGCACCTAAGAAAAGTCATTTCGTCAGATGATGTGGATTGTCCAGACTCTTGCTTTTGGCTTCTTCCATCTACATAGATGAAACACCCGTATGTTTATAGCTTAGTGGGAAATAATACATGTGGACACTCTAATAAGGGTCATCACATTTTATTAACCAGATACACTTTCTAACATTCATTTGTATATACATGCTTAGTCAATGTTTCAAGATATCATTTATGTATATGTTTCATATATCATACTTATTCCTGGCCTTATCATGTTTCAATTCCATATCATCTTTCATTTATGTTTGTTTCTCAGACTTATCATCAGAGGCAGATTGATCCTATATCAATGCTATGCGTTTTCATCATGTCATGTCATTTGCATATTCTTTGTCATTTATCTTATGCCTATGCCTAAGCAAATACCTCTCTTCAAGTGGATACTTCTGAACTATAAGGACCCAAAGGTGCTATAATAATTGTAATGAGACAATGAACTATAAGGACCAAGGTGTTGTTTATCATTGTACGAGACAATGACTCATTTATAAGTCCCGATATGCTATATCATTGTACAGATAATGACTATTCTATAAGGGCCCGATATGTTTATCATCAGACGAGATGAAATGACTACATTTATAAGGGCCCTGGATACATCAGAAAGACCTAATAGGCTGGGCCTGATGTGAAGAGCAGATTTGAGCTTTGTGGGTATGCTCGATTCCGATTTAGGTTTTGGCAAATAAGAGGCGGAGCGGGAGCCTAAGGTTATAGGGGCCTCCTCCGCCCCCTTCCCCTCCTCCCCTCCCCTCCCAGACTGGTCACCTATGCAGAGCCGGTAAATATATGCAATATTTTTTATTGTTTAAGGCATTTTATTTTGAAGATGGTATTTATAAGATCTATATGCCTTCATTACACATTTATTTTTTCATCCCTTAACCAAGGATTACACTTCATTTTAAACACATTAGAAATGGAAAAGAAATAATGTTTGCCCTTATATCTGATTTATTGCTCTGATATATTCATCGGGTTTTGAGTGAAGCTAAACTTCACCCGAGGCTATAAGTGCAGAATATATTTCATATCATTTCACTTATTCCCCTTCATTCACTTATTAGATTCTCAATGAACCAATGGACGATTGTTAGACTTAATCTAAGAAAGGAACTAAAATAACAGTAGGTACGCCAGCGAATCAGAAAATGCAAAAACCGTCTCTGGTCCACTTAGGGCGGCGGAGTTCGCTTAGGTGGAGCCTGCCACCCTGAAAGATGACCCCGCCGCCAGGGCGCAGGGCACAAGAGGTCAACGACCAATTCTGCCATTTTACCCGGAATCTTTTCACCAAATCAATCCATTTCAAAACAAAAATACAAAACTAACTTAATTCAACCCCAAATATTATATATTAAAAGAGCCTTAACCCAACTTAAATAAATATTTTCCAACAAGTTCATTCCTGTATTCCATATTACTCCATAACAAGTTTTTAAAACACATAGTTTTACACCTCGCTTTCCTATCTTTCTTCCTCTTCCTCCTTCTTTCCTATTCTTCTTCTCTTTCTCTTCTCTTCTTCTCTTCATCAAATTTGCCTCATCTCAAAAGTCAAAAATGGGATATTTCTCAAGGCCTTGTTTGGACTAATACCATTTAATAAATGTGTCTATATTCTTATTATTCGTCCTCCAACCCCTCATTCAAGTAAATGATATTTGACTTTTATTTCCACTTTAGCCTATAATCTCTTCTATAAATTATGACCATCCCCAATTGGTAAATTACTTAATTTAATTTCCTTTTAATCCTCAGATAATTCCAGATTTTTCTTATTTTATTTTTTTGCATTATTTTATTCAAAAATATACATTTACTCTATTATACCCAAAACAGTTATAAACTATCAGTATAATTGTAGTGTTTGATAACTCATCCTCAAAACCATTTTATATTTTGAGGATGAAGAAAGCCCTAAACTTAAAACATCCTAAAAACTCACACCCTCCTTCTACCCTACTTTCCACTCCCTCTCACCACTCCATCTGCTCTCCTTCAAATCTTTTTCCTTTCCATTCTTCTGTACTTCCTCGTTTCTTCTCACTTTTTGCTAATTTCCAAACCCTAATTTTTCTTAGATTCATCTTTCGTCAAGCTTCTCCTCTCAAAACTCCTTTCAGTAATTTGAAAGCTCACCGCTTTCTTTTGTTGTTTAATTGTTAGAGATGATGACTAATTTACTTTTCCTGAGCTCGCCTTTACCGCCCCTTCTGGATCCTGGCAAATGTTTTGAGCCCTGAGCCCTCTTACCTTTTTGAGTTTGCAGCTTCGTGCATTCGCTTCTGTGCCAGGTTTGTTTTTGATTCCTTATGCTGCCTTGTTTTTCTTTTTTTTTTTTGCCGAACTTGATCCTAAGGTCGGCTAGCAAAGTCTGAAGTCATTGGATTTTTCTGCTGGTGACTCCCCAAATCTGTGGACTGAAACATTTAAAAGAGAAGCAAGAGCTGGCCTTGGTCAAGCTTAAAATCCCAAGCTCCAACAAGGAGTGTGTTGCAAACTTTGGGCTGCGACAGCTGAGTGTTTCATGACTCGGTCACAATAGTGAGGTCTCGACTTTGCGAGACAAAGTGGGTTCGCTTTCAAAGAACTTGTTTTCTCCAACTTGTCAAGGCCAGAACTTTCATTTTAACTCGGATTTGGGCCTGTGAGGTGTGTCACTAGAAGTGCCTTGAATGTATACGCACCATAGTGAGCTGAAACCATTGATGTTCTAGGCGGTACATAAAAAATCATCTTCCCAAATGACACGCTATGAGACACTCCTGTTCTCCCTCGAAACATGTTGCTCATTCTCGCCAAATCACTCTGCTTTCCATCAAGAGTCCTATAAAACCAAGTTTAGAAGAAATGTTAGTGAGTTTTTTACATGAATATCGATATAAAAATGTTATGATGTTGTCTATATCATACTATCTTTGTAGAATTATGATAGATGTTGCTCTGGTTGTTTGTTATCGGTTTTAACATTGCTAACAAATGCTAAATGATTGTTTGATTTTCTAGAAGACATCAAGTAGTCCTAAAAATGTTCTATATAAAATGTGTGCCTATTTTGCATAAGTGCATATCGCTCAAGTAATAAAATGGAAGTATGAGTATCAATCCCATATGATTAGGCACACCATCAAATTAGAATAGTCCTAATCCTTATTTGGATTAACTTAAAGGGAAGTTAAAATGAAAACAAACTAAACTAACAAATCCAAACTAAAATATCTAACATGCAAAGTGTAAAATGTAATTAAGAAAAGCCTAAGGTTTTGATTCATCTAACAAATCTTCACATACATCTGGGAATGGTCCCAATGGATGCCTAAATTTATATATTAATCACTGATTTCACCTCTAAGCACATATTATTCTTCTCAACTCAATAACTTCTTACCAGCTGGAAAAGGTCTGGTAATGTATTCCCCATTTCAAACAACCATAACCATGATTTCACATTAAGCAATGAAACTCCATAATAATATACATGTAGCCCGTAATGTCTCTCATTCTATGGTGAAACATAAATATTCCATTCATGGTCTAACCCCTTAATTAGTGCTTCACCCCTAAATTGGGTCACAAATCATGTTTAATATGATTAATATCAATAAGAATAGAATTGAATAGAAATATCTAATATAGTAACAAAATATAAACATCAAATATTAAAAATCAAAGCTAACATCATATAGTTCATTGTTTTGACTACATCAAAACCCTAGAAAATGAGATTGGTTCATGGAGAAGGGGAACATGAATTGTAAAGAAAGAGAAATAGAACCCAAAGAGATACAAATAGTTTGTGGCAAAGCATGAAATGCCCACCCTCTCTTTCAACCTTCTCCCCAAAAGAGAGCTTTGCCTTGAACCCAGGTGGCTTCCCTTTGCAGCCAAGAGGAATCCCTCCCACTTCTTGAAAACTCCCTCTCCCAAAACTCCTCTCCTCTCAAAAATGCCCTAATTTCCTTTTTCTTTTTTTTTATAGCCAAAAGCAAGAGAGCAGAAGAGATGGGCTTCTGAAAAAACATGGGCCTCAGATCACGCCTGGTAGGTAATATGGAGCTAATGCCTACGTGGCAAAAAACAGAGCCACCTGAATTATCCCAAGCATTACTCACATGCTTTAAAAGCCGCAGTAGACTCCACGCTAGCGTGTGAGAGATCACGCTAGTGGTCTATAGAGCACTCCACGCTAGGGAGCAAGGTGAGAGCACCACACTGTATGGAGAAACACTTCATGCCTGGCGTGAGTTTCATGCCTATCTGCACCCCACTTTTGCATCCTCTCACTCATTCCTTCTGTAACTTCTTCATCCGGGACTCCAAATCACACAATCTTAGCATTCATGGAAAGCCCTTAGAGCTCCCAGGAATCCGATCAGCGTCAATAAGGGAGCTTCATAGAAAGGGACATCACATAGGAAAAATGTTCTACATGTTCACGTGAATCGCATGATGACTTTGCCGATTTTCTTCGATTTCGCTCATTTTCACACAATGGTTGGCCTAATCTGGGCAAAATTGGGAAAATATAGCATTTATAGGACACTTATTTATATTATAAAAATACTAAAATCCTAATAGGAAAATTAGACATAAATGAAGACAAGATATCATTACACTCTCAATTCACTGTCTGTCATCCTCACACAACAAAACATATTATATATACAAAAATACTAAAACAAATATAATAGAGAATGGTGCTAGCAAATTGCTAGGGAGAATGCTACACAAAGTTCTATGGAAACAAAGATAGCCTTACATGGGATCCCAACACATTTAAAATCTTTAAAGAAGGCATTCAGTGGTATCATCATGCCGTCCCCAATTCTCGTGCTGGATGAACTGCCCTAAAGAAACTGGAAATGATATGTTAGATCCTCATTTAGATGACAAGACACTTTTCAACCAAAACTCCACTCACTCTTCAAATGTATTAAATGTGCAAGTATCGAGAATGCACCTTTATTCAATACTAAATCGCCAAAGCAGGAGCAATGTTAAAGGTCAGAAAAGGTCCATGTACCGGACGATCATCTCCCATCGTGCTGCTGGAGGCACCGAGAATTAAGTCTCTGTAAACTTCAACTCTAACACCTTAACTAGAAAACCAAAGACCCATTAGCAGAGATTTAAACCATCATCCTCAAAGCCCACTAATGTAGTGAAGTCATCGACTCCCAAATTAATTGGCTTGCAGCACAGCTTTGAAAAGACCCTCATTTGTTTTCCCTTAGATTTAAAACTAATTAATCCACTTTATTTTTCTATTTCTTTCCTTTCTGTTATATTTTTGATTTTCATTTTTCTTTTTTTCTTTCTTTTCGTGTTTTTTTAATGGCCCATCGCTCAGCCATTTCAGTGTCCCGACACTCATGGAAGTTAAGGTCTCTCAAAGGTAAAGCTTAGTTTGAGAAGAAGAGGCCAAACCGGTGTATAAATTGAGGATCTAAAGTGTGCACGGTTCCATGGGCAAAGCTGCCTTTGAAAAGCACAAAGGCTCTACATACCAAGCCTCCCATAACCAGATATTACTCATAACTTAGATCAAGCATAAAATGTGATGGTATCCCAAGTTTTGACCCAATGTACAACTTGTGCCAATAATAAAGATTTCTCTGTAAACACATAATTAAACCAAATTCTATATATAGATAATAAAACACAAACGTAAACATGTATAATGTAAGATATTAAAAGAGTCCAAGTTGATCTACCATAATTTGTTCCCCTAAACTTGAATGAAAACATTTCCCTCTTAAATGAAATAAATCATAGAAAACAAAGAGGGAAAGAGAGGACTCAAGTGATCAGCTAGATCATCCACCTCCTTCCTGAGAACCAATCTTTAGGACTCAAAACTGAAAAAAACAAACAAACAAAACAAAACAAGATCAAACAAGAAACATTGTCCAAAAAACTAGGCAGTGGTGAAAAGGAAAACATTACTAAGCTCATCGCCTTCCAAGAAATCGTGGTTTTTCGAGTCCAATAGACTACTAACTAAGTGGATATGTTGGCACTCTTGCCTCCGCATTCTTCCTTAGTTATTTAATTAGCAACTTTAGCACATAATCTTCTAAAGATCATTATTTTTTTTTTTTAATTTTTGTTCACAATGAAATTACTTCTTACACAACCAAACAATGCACTTTTCTACTCCCAGAATGGGTTATTTCCCATCTTAAATTTACATCTCAATGCATGGAACCATCTCCAGAATAGTCTTTAGAACTCATCTTTGTTGTCATGGATCTCCTGAGTAGTTTATTCACCTTCCATTACACCTGCTCAAATCTCAGGCCCTTACCTGGCCCCTAAATGTGAGTTTCTGAAGTTCTTTTCATTGTTTCTTAAGGTGATATTCCTATTTAGATCAAGTCTTCTTCCTCTCTTCTCTCTAATCAAATTCTCGAGAATGGATGGCAGCTCTTGTGTTGTCCTTCAAAGACATTTTAGCCATGTTCTCTCCCCTCATTCCATATGTTTGGGTCACTAGTTTTTAAAAGGTACTAAATTTCCTTCTTGTAGGAAGTTGTTCTTTTCGCAAAAGTTGAGTACAAGAAGGTCTTTGGGAGCTCATCTCTTCTTTCTGCTTTTATGTATGGCTGAATTTTAACATTAACATTGCCTCTTCCTAGTATATTTCAAACATAGTCTTAGCCATCTGGCCACAAAGCTAATTCATCTTGTACTCCATTTTTTTAACATTTAATTCCTGTGGAGGTGTGTGCACTTTTCTCCAAGGAATTGAGCTGTAGAGTTTTTCAAGTCTGCCAAGTTGCCTTAAGGCTTGAGCATTTCTCCTCATGTGTGCTTTTGACTCATCTCATTTTTAATAAGAAACCCAGGCAACCAACTTTGAGCATAGTCCACTTTAGCCATTGATCTTGCACCTGGTTGTGCCATGGTAGATTCATTATTCTTCTCTTAATTCATCCATAGCTTCTTAGGGCCTGATCTTGACCTCAGAGAGATCAAAGAGTGTTATGACTAGTCCCACAGGTGCTTCTTGTTGATGGTCCCATCCAGGCTCAGCATTTGTTCTCAAAGGTACCTCCACATGAACATAATCCATCAACGCATATGGCTGCCACACTTGACTCCTCACTTACTTGTCACCTAGATGATTGCCTCATTGGCCATTTGCTTTAATCTATTGTTGAGTGAGAAGGGTCATTTCAATTGTTAATTCACAAAGGATCCTATTGTGTGTTAAATCCTACAAAACAAAACAAAACAAAGCCAAGTAAAATATAAAAGGAAAATAAAACAAGATTCAACTATATATCCAGTTAAAAGGACTACTTGGTATTGATATTAGTAAAACACCAATCCTGACACGTGCCAAAAACTTGTTAGGCTCAAAATGTGCTATATAAATGTGTGTGCTTATATGCGCAAGTGCACGTGTCTCTGCAATAAAATGGAAGAGTCTCACAAGGATTAGGTCATTAACTACGTAAATTAGAATAGTCCTAACTTTATTTGGACTAATATGTATAAAAGTTAAATGAAAAAACTAAACTAAGCCAATCCCTAAACTAAAATATCTAACATGCAGTGGAATGTAATTACAAGAAAGCCTAGTATTTCCTGACTCATCCAACAAATTCCTATGTGAGATTCGAAATGGTCCATCGATGCCTAAATTATATTAATGGTGGATTCTCACTCTAAGCAATATGTTATTCTTTCTCAAGCACACAATAACAATCTACCCTCGGAAAAGGTTATAATGATTCCAGTACCTCAAACCACCATAAACTAAAAAGATTTCACGTTATTAGAAACCCAATAAGCCATATGTAGCCTTAATAAATATCTCTATTCTATGATGAAACATGACATTCCATTCATGGTCAATCCTAATTAGTGTTTTTCAACCTCAAATTGACTGTACAAATTATGCACTGCAGGACAACATCAATACACAGAATAGTTTGTGTAAATTATCTCAATATATAATAAACTAAACATCAACATTAAAAATCAAAGATAAATATTGTAGTTCATTGTTTAGACTACATCAAACCCTAGTAAATGGATTAGTCTATGGAGAAGGGAAATACCAAAAGAAAAGAGAGAGAACATAAAGAGGAGAAGAAATCTATATGGTAAGATGAAACAATCTCTTCTTCAAATCTCCCTTTCTTCCCCTGTAAAGAGTCATTTCAAACCTTAGGGAAGCTTCTCCTGTGTAGCCGGAAGATAGAGTCCTCTTTGGGCTTCATGGAACTCCTCTGCACCTTTCAAATGCCACTTCCTTTTCAAGGGCTGTGGGTGCCATGCAGAGTTGCAAAAGATGGCTTCCGTAAAACATAGCCTCGCATCACGCCGTAGGGCTGCAATGGAGCCGACATCAGAATGGTGAAAATGGAGCCAAAAGGGCAAAAATGGAGCTACTGGAACAGACTGAAGCATAATTCACAGCGCAAAGCGCAGAGGGTTTCACGTCAAGGCGGAAAGCACTCCCACGCTTGTGCATGAGAGCACTCATCACTGATGAGAGTGACTCACATCTTAGCGTGAGAGCACTCTGCGCTCGTAGCATGAGTTTCTCACGCCTAGTGTGAGTCTCTCACACTTGTCTTAACTCCCAATTTCTGCATCCTTCACCCTTCCCTTTATAACTTTTTCATCCCATCGAATTATGTGATCTCGGTGTATCTACTAAGCCCCTAATTCTGTGAATCTTGATCATGCTAATGAGGGAGCTTATGTAAGTGACATCGCACAGGCAAAATGATCACATGTTTTCTGGAGACTTACACTTATGACTTCTTGCTCATTTTCTTTGATTTCACTCTATTTCTACTAAGGTTACTCAACGCACTGGGAAAATATAGTATTAGAAACTTTATTTGTATCATAAAACTATTAAAACCCTAAGCAAAACATTCGTGGGATAAAATGAGTATTTAAGATACTCATCAACACCATATTTGTTTAATATCAATTTCTGCTTCACATTTCCTATTTTATATATTTATACGTTTATCAAGATATGGGTAACCAGTAACTAAGAAAAAAAGGATTGTAATAATCACAATCATCTAATTTAATTTATTCCATCTATGTCACAACCATGCCATTCATCCCCACCTCACCCATGCCCATTGCATGTAGTCAAGAATACGCCCCACCGTAACTAGTGTTCTCCCACTTCTTCATATATATCACTGTGATGCACTCCATCCTACCATCGTCAAGATGGTTAAGGCACCTGTTACTCATCTCAACTTGTTAATCCTCTCACATAATGACTTCAATTAACACCTACATACGCTTTGGCCATGCACCCCACAAGTGCTTCAACACATATTTAATCTCGCGACATATCACAATTCCTGTATACTGTATGCTTACAAAACATGTAAAGTAGTTTATTATAAAAATCAATAATTTCTTGTCTAACTATAATTAAACTTATTTTCATTAGTAATAATATTTAATTTTTGAGTATTTACATGTATATTTTTAATGTTGATATTTTTAAAGTCTTATGTTTTGGTAATTGTAAATAATATTTAAATTTGACTATGATTTTATAGATTGGAGCTGTCTAGAAGAATTTCATAATGAGGAAGACTTTTGAGGAAAATAGGATCCTTATGAACAAATGGACTTTAAATGGAAAACACCCATTTCTCAGGAAATAAAGGCCTTTATTATGCTCAATTCTTAATATGGAAAAGTTGTTATTCTCCCTATTTAAGGGCTTAAATTAAGGCTTTTATTAGTTAAATATTATGAAAATCTTGTTTATAGAGATATATATATATATATATATACATATATATATATATGTAGGTATATATATATATATATATATATATATATATATATATGTATGTATGTATGTATATATGTATGTATATAAAGTGTATTAGTAGTGATGTTCTAGGTATGAGTAAAATTGTTATTACGCTCTCTATATTTCAATAAAGAGGCATTTCATTATCATCTTACATTTCTAATTTAAGTGATTTACTCCATGAATATTGATTCCACTATGGTCATCGCGGTGACTTGGTTAGTAGAATCCCAGATTTCAAATGGAATACTATTCTAAATTGTCCCCGGTCGCTCATTATTAAAGTGAGCAATAGTTAAATTAAGACTAGTATGGAGTATGTGGACTGATGACTATGTTCCTACTGATCATGGATATATGATATTAAGTAAGCTCATGTTATATGTCAGAACATTGTACTTTAGATCGACCAACCATATAAGAATGTTTATGCTGGATTATGTCAAGCATTTCTATCTTAATAATGTCTTCTTTATCTTCACTCCAATATTTACCATGGTCCCATAGTGGAGCTTTATGTTTTGACAATTCAACATCATCTGTGAACAGGGTAATAAGGCATTGTAGTTAGACATACACAAATTCATGAGGGACGGAGTGGATAAAAGGGATTTGGTCTCTCTTTCTAGAGAGATAATCCATGCTCCCCTGATGAGACTGGAAACTGATGGCCATGCCTTCAAACCCACTCACTATAGGTTATTAATTTGTCATTTATTTATCGCTTACATGAAGTCGAGAAAATTGCATGATCAACTTTATAAGGTGGATATAGTCCATGCCCTCAGGTTCAATTAGGAAATCGTGAGGCAAAGGGACTACGACATTTATTATGACGTTATGTCAGCTATCGACATCCACATAATTTGGGTGGGTCATAATGCCTTGCTAGAGGCTACTATGATCCAGGGGTCAACGCGCTTGCCCACCAACATTATGGACCTATAGGGCCACACACGTTATCAAGCCGGAACCAACCTCGCTTAAAATTCGGTATTTAACCTGGGGCGATCCTATATCCATTCAGATGTCTTTCGCCAGGTGCATTAGGTCATGAGACCAACCCTACGCGAGCAACACCTCAAGCCTTCTCTGCTTCTCGGAAGCATGTCGTCGCAATAGATAAATTGTAGAGGTGGTGATCTCGCCACGTTTCGCCTCTATAAGAGGCTCGACACGCCACACACGGAAATGCGAACAAGGATCTTCCAGTTAACACATGCGTCTTCATCCCCAACCATCTAATCTGGATACGATCCTCGTCGCCAGAAAAGCAAATTTTAAAATTTTTTCTGTGGTATGTATGTTTAATCGCCATTATATATATATATGAGTATAAATGTTTCATAGACAATGCAAATGATGTACTCACTAAATACATGGATGCAATTTAATCGAACGGTGACACAGGCATCGTGATAAATACGAAAGGGGAAAGAAGCCAAACTCATTGACGGATCATGGGTGATGGCACGTTATCGGAACACATCGGCGAAAAGATTCATGAAATGTGACTCCAAGAATAGGGAATGTCGACAATAGACAAGGCTGACCTTCAACTCTGCCACTAGAGGCACTACTACTCATTATGACCATGTAGATATCTTGTAAATTATATTTAATTAATTTTTCTCTACTGCTTTCCCAAATGGGACAATTGGTTATTAAAATGTGCGTTGAAGCTGTCTCTAAAAAGAAAAACAAACAAACGCCCCTTAATTATAGAAAATGGACACACACACAGTGTTTCCATGTTCCATTATAGATTCTAATCATCAGCTCAATCAAGCAACAAGCAAGCAAAACAATGAAAAACCAAGAGATAATGAAGAGAACAAATTTCAGTGATTTGAAGCTTCATTCTTGTCAATTAATAATGTACTCAACCTTACACAAATACTAAAATGTCTTCTAATAATAAAAAAAAATCTGTCTTAAACTAATTTCCAAGATCTACAAAGATCAAAACCCAAACCAAACTATGAAAATGAAGGTTTTAGAAATATAAACTCACAGAGGTGCTTCCACCTCAATTCCTTTTTTTCTTTTTTTTTTTTTTTTCAAAAGTCTCCAAAGTGATATTATAGTCCAGATGAAAGGGTTTGAAAACATGCCAAAATAGCAAATTCAGGTTTTGGTCGTAAGTCTCACTCTTAGTTCATAAAGTATGTGCACAGTGATATGGTGCAACCTTGTTTGCACAGCGGTTCTAATTTTACTCTAACTTGCTTTCCAACTTGTTAGTCACTGCAACTTCGTCGTGAACCCCATTAGACATGAGATGTCGCGTGGAAAGCTCCTTGAATGTAGAATGCAACCATGGTGGAGCTCAAACCATCATGAAACCATATGATACAAAAACTCCACTTATTTTTCACATGTTCTGGCCACTTCTTGTAAATTATAATACCATTTGCCAAATCACTGCTTTCATCAAAAGTCCTACAATTTAAACCTAATTTTTAAAGGAACTTCAAGAGTTTTACAATATCAATTATTATAAAACATTTAAAATAGTTATATGAAAATTGAACCTCAAACATATGAGTTTCACACTCCAAATAAAAAATGTAATGATTTTTAATCATACTTTGTTTATCTTAGAGCAGAATAATTTATAAGAGAACAACATTTATGTATATTTGTAGTTGTAAATATTATTATTTGATGTTATTACATATATTTGTGTGATATTTATATTTTAGAAATCACAACGTCACTCACCAGATTAGAGTTTGGTTTGATATATTATTACTTATAAATTTTAAAAAATATGATAAAGACATTTATTTATTAATAAGTCCAATCATTAATTTGTAAGTTAACTAATATGATTTGAATGTGGGCCTTTCTTGAAGTTACCTTATCATGATATTCTCTAATTGTTAAATTTACCTAGATGCTCTTCTGCATCAGGAGAGATGAGTTAATACAATTTATGGAATAATAGACAAATAGTTTATTTTTCAACACTTCAGGGTGGAAACCCAACACAGTACAATTTATATCTGGTCCTGCCAGAGTACTGGATCTATTGTTGCTTCAAACTTCAACTACACCCTCTCTTTCTCAAATAAAACAAGACTAAATCTCACATTCAAGATAAAGACATTCAACAAAGAGGAGGTGGATCACTGATTTCACATGAATACTAATCGTAAGGCTTATGGGAAAAGGTTGACGAAAACGTCAAGAGTCGGTGAAAGTGATCAATCTACTCGCTTTACTCTTCCTATCTTGAACCCTTGCTCATCAAAGCGACGATGATAGATTCCTAGTCAACAAACAACCAAAGTAGTAGTCCATTGTTGTTCGTGTTTTATTCTTACTCATGTTATATTTCGTAAATATGTTTTAGGACTTTTATTTTTACTCAATTTCGAGATAGTTTAGAAAGACTATATCAGCTTCAATTTTTAGATGGTTAATTTATCAGTTTAATTTGCACCATTGTTAAGTAGTTTATTAGAAATCAATCATATATCAATATAATTTTTTCAAAATTTATTATGTTTACCAAGGATTATAATTTAAATTAACTATAAAAATGATGTATAATTAATTATTATGATTTGAAATGACACTAATAAGTAAAATTTAGTGTAGTTAACTTACCTATTATTACTCACTAATTAAAAGAAGTAATCCACCTTACCACAGACATCAATAAGATAGCAAAACAAAGCTTTTAATTTATTTAAACAAAATTTTTCAACAACAAAAGAGTAGGTAGTCATTTCTATTGTGCATACATGAAAATTACTTATAATGAGTCTTCAAGTAATTACTCATTATTTCACGCGTTTGTAGGTAAATTTTTTTACCGAGCAGAGAGTTATTGGTTTCCATAACCATGTTTCAGGAACAATAGTAGGTAAATCAATTACCTACATTTGAATATTACCACAAAATTCAAGAGGGTAAACTATTAATTCTCAGAAGCATATACAAACTTGTTTGACTCGAACACTAAACTGCAAATCCATACCAGTTAGCAATGGTCCAAACAACAAGTCTTTTCTTGATTTCTGTGCACATACAATATATATTTGTTAGAGCTTCAGTCTATTAATTCTTAGATGTCATCTTCAAGACCACTTTCCTCATCTTGATTTCAAAGGTGTAGAGTTTATACCACCCTTCCTAGTCTTAGTTGGTTCAAAAGGGGCGGAGGAACATCTTCTTCATCTGGGCACACATAGTGTAGCACTAGTGTCAATCCCACAACCCAGCTTGTCTGGACTGTGCCACCAAGTTCACTTCAAAGATTACTATCTGTGAAGCCAATGTTATGATGCTATCCTTGCTTGATGTCACCGTAACTACATTAGCTTCTTTAGGCCTGCTCTCTTTCGCAAACACATCTCTCAAATTTGTAATCTGCATCCCACAAATAAATACTTTCCCTTGAAACTCAGCTGAGACCCTTTAGGGTCTCAATCCTATGCTCTTCCCTTTGTCAGAGGCTAAACTGAACTGATTCATGTTTTTATTAGCCTTTACCTGCTGGGATTGTGTGCCCTTTCTTCTCAGATCCTTATCGCCTTCTTCAAAGGTGAAGTCTACTTAATCAAATCTCTCGATGCTCATTTCCTTTCTCAATGTTTATAACTCAAAGTCCATCCAAAGCCAGAGGCAAAATTTCCACCATCATTGCAATCTGAAAAGCT
Organism: Tetrastigma voinierianum; assembly: GCA_016808115.1. Lineage (NCBI taxonomy): Eukaryota > Viridiplantae > Streptophyta > Magnoliopsida > Vitales > Vitaceae > Tetrastigma > Tetrastigma voinierianum. The sequence goes on along the minus strand of JAEQBH010007442.1, from coordinate 47,576 downwards.
CTACCAACATCGATTTTCTCTCAACATGTATCTTGAGGATTATTTGGTCTAGATTCACCCGCCACGCCCGAATCTGTGCATCATTTGTAATAAAAAGGAATGACCACAACACAAACTTCTAACCTTGTAAAGATCCTTGGTTTTTATATCTTCGATCTAGTGATTCACATAAGCATCACACTCGATCCCGAACCGACTGGAATAGCTATCCGAACTGAAATCAAGTGCGAGATCATACTATGTACTGGATCATTGACTGGGCTTCTTATCACGAACTTGTACTCAGGTATACACAATACCCTGTAATAACAAAAATCATTGACATATACAAAAGAACTAGCTCAACGGGAGTGGTGTCCATCAAAAATCTATACACATATACTGAGTCCCATTTAATTATACATGTACATTTGCTGTTGAATATATTTTGTAGTAGCGGAATACAAAAATATAACTACTCCTTTCTGAGCTTACATCTTATATGCAAACGACTTATACATATATATTTCTCTAACACAAAAACACGAGATTTTGCAAGGCTGTTGAGCACCTATCTCTCTCGAGTCACTCAGCCTCAGCCATGGATGTCCTCATTCCTCTCATTCTCCCCTCTTCAGACTCACACGAATTGAACACCCCGCTGTTTTTACGCCATGGGAACATACATGGGACAAATCCACTAATGGTGATCACATCACAAGCTTATACACATAATTTCATATATCTATACATATTCATTTCATATATCTATACATATCTTTATAACATTTCTATTGTAGTCAATCTCTTTCTGTTATATGTTCTATAAGGTCTTTCTGTTATATCTCCATATCTATACTTCTTATCGTATTCTTTGCTTTTATACTTTACATCTTATAATTCATATCTATAATCTCCATATTTTTCTATATCTCTTTGGCATATCTCCCATTCTACTTTTACTATGAGATTCCGTCTTTATATTTTGCATATTCCATATTCATTCTAAAACTTACTGTCTACTCTTTCTATGTACTGTCTCATGTGTAATGTGTCTCCTACATCAAGTTTTCCCTGATATTTCTTCATTACTTTCTCGTATGCATCAGTGTGATTTGGGTTCATATACTCTTTTCTGGTAATTATCATATACTCTTTTTCACCAACATAGAATTATACTTCCCTAGATTCTTATATCATGGTTTCATCTTATAATAGTCATGTATTATACTTTTATGATTTACATATTTATCATCATATTCATATCATATACTCTTATATTCCATGTATCAAAGTCATCTATCTGTAGAATTATCTTATATTCTTGTTAAATCTCTATATCTTCATGTACTTTATCATACTATTATATCTTATGCATATATATTCCATACATTTTTATAAGGACATTCTTTTCTATATAATTTTTGTACTTTTTATATAATTTTCTATACTTTCATGGTTCATCTTTCTGTGTTATAGCTTATTGCTTTTCATGTCTCTGGCCATATATTCTTCATATACTTTGTAATTTTTATATATTTTCATACTCCTTCCCAGGTTCAATCTTTGTAGATATAACTTATTGTTTTCTATGTTCTTTACATATTCTTCCTCTTAGTATTACTTTCTTCATGTCCTCTTGAGTAATCGTACTGTTCTTATTAACTAAGATACTCATCATCGTATAACAAGGCTAAGGCTCTAGTTACTCATCACTCATATCATATATTCTAGTATATATATTTCCTATATCATATACTTTTCTATGTCCTCCTTATACTGTATTTTGTTCTGTACCGTGATATCATCTATCAGATAGCAATGTGCTATGCCTACATCATCATATCATGGTACTTTGTATTATACATTTCCTTTATAGATATACTCTTTCATTTGCTTTTATGTCTGTTCAAACACTGGACGCTGAGTTATGGAAATAACTGATCGTGACTGATGGGTACTATCACCAGACAAAACACAGCCGATCTCTATCTACAGATAATTCGGGCAAGATTTATCAACAGACGGTATTAACGATCTCTCGTATGACCCAAACGCTTATAGGATCCAAACTTATCTATGTCACCACCCAACTAAAGCTCCCCGGCTGATCTCAGAGGCGGCGCTCTTCTGCAAACAACTCAGATTCTCCCTATAGGTACGCCCATTCATCCATCACCCCATTGCACACAAGTGCACAAGTATTATTATATTTTTATGCATATATTTCATATGCTACATGAATAACTATTGTTATCATGACGTTTGTGGTAATATATACTTATCATTTTGTAATCCAGATTCGCTCTCATATAAACATGTTACGCCTCTCATATTTCTTATATCATATATTCCTATATTTTATCATGCATGCATTTACTCATTCATATATTCATATATGCCTATCGAGTCATATATTACGGTTCTCATATTTCTATAATAATATATATTCTATATTTTTTCATGCATAATATTTACTATCCATATAACATATATACCTATCATTCGTGTACAGGTACTCATTCCAAATTTTGTCATCTTTACTTATCTCAATGCTCTTAGCATTTATGCATTTCTGTATCATGTAATTCTTAGCATAAACATCTATTCATTTAGGTATGTCTATCATATATTCTATTTTTATTCGTGATAGAATAATTTTAGGGATATACCTTTAGCTATGATTATGTGTTCATGACATATTAATTTTCATGTTCATAACATAACATATTTATTCATAAATATGAACATATCTATATATATTTCATTTCCTATATTTTTTATGTTACATATGGAATTTCATATGTTTATACAAAGATGACAATTCATGTATTTACACTTCATTCATGGCCTCTCTTGCTCCTATGAATCTGGCTTTACTTAGAAATTGAATCATCTCAATGGAATCATCCAAACTCTAGTTATGACATTTCATGCCAAACTAGAATGCCCAGAAACCTATTTTTGTGGTCTTAACTTCATATTTGACACTATCCTTTGTACTCTTTTGAAACTATAAGGTGCTAAGGGTTCTTCAACTGAATCTCACCCAAACCTGAGAGCTGCAACTCAAAACCCAAGTTATGTCCTAAATGAATCAATTACTCTATGTTCAAATCAACTTAAACAAGTTTTTAACATGTACCCCACTTTTGAGTGAAATTTCAGGGCCATACAGTAGATTAAGAATTTGAATGTATCACATTTCAGGGTGTTTTTGTTCTACTGAAGCTCCATTTTAATCAGCAACTCGACCTTGAAAACTGATAAGAATGAGCTGTGCTTACAATAAAATGGACAACATCCGAAATGTACTGATTAAAATGGATTTTAATTCCAAAGACTTATTGATTAACACTTACGGTACCGGTACCACCCATTTAGTAATCGTACCACTCCTCAAAGTACCTGCAAAGGTGGCTCTTTTCTCCCCATTTTTTCCCACGTTTTCACCCAAACAAATCTAATCATCAATACACTCTTCAAAACCACCATTCATCTTCAGAATCCCTATTCTACTCAAATCCTCTTCACTACTTATCTTACTTCAAAACCCCATCATGAATTTCTTCCAAAATGAACTATAATAGTGTCATAACTCATAAGATAAACCAAACATATCGATTAGTAGTTAGGGTTTGTCTTAAACCTCTAAATCTAATTACTGTAATAATCCATGAATCTCAACCTCTCAAGTGAGATTCCATATATTCTTCTTTGTACCATTTCTAGTGTTCTACCAACCTTACTTTCTATTAATAATTTTGTGTGGTTATATTGAAATCCTAACAAAACCCTAGGCCTGGGGGGACAAGTCATCAATTCCATATGCACCGTATGGAAATTCATACAAGAATCATAGTTCCATACCTTTTGCTCTTTCCTTCCTCTTCTTCTTCTTCTTCTCTTTCCCTTCTCTCTCTTCTCCTCTTCTTTCTTCTTTTCCTTCTCTTCTCTTCTCACGCTTTTGGTCTCTCAAAATGAGAGACCAATTACTCTTATTCATGATTTTGTGCTTAAGGCCATACTCATTCTTGCAATGAATTTCTTTTCTCATTTTTGCATTTAAGTCCTTCCATTTTCTAATTTCTATTCCATCTTTCTCACCCATAATTAAAGGTAACCCTTATTACTTTATGCTTTTATGTCCTCAAGTGTTGTACTGGACCACTTTACTCCTGATCTAATATTCAGCTTCTGCCTCTCGTTTATTTCCCCAAATTCCTATTTAGCTTTTAATATGCCCCAAACAAAGCTCAAAAACTCATAGGTATATTTCTAAAAAGTTACATAGTTCCGGATGTTTTCATGTGAATGCCAACATTAGATAAAAAATAGTCAAATTCATTCATTGATGTAGTTCCTACATTTAAAGTCACAATGTTTCAAGCATCCACACAACACGTATGACTTGGATAATGCATTCATCCTCTTTGAACTCAGGAGCATCTTCAATTAAGAATTTTGTAAGATTCAAGGTGGTCAAGTAGAATAACATCTTCTGTTGCCACCTTTTAAAATTAAGTCCATTGACCTTCTTTGGTTTTTCTCCAGCAGACAAAAATAGCACAATGTAGGCATTATCGGGCACTTGCTGGGCAAAGAGGTGACAATCGTGACCTTACTACAAATTACCTAACGAACGAAAAATGCATAGCTTTACTTTCATGTAATGCAAGAATCAACAAGATTTTGACATAAGACTTTCTCTTCGTGACACCAAAAGAGAGTCAGAATCTCCCTGGGCAGCATCGGCAAGCAAAGTGGAGGCTTAATCTACTTCAACAGCTTTCCATAAGGCTTGGCACAAATCTGAAGATTGAATGAAACCTATTAAATGAATTCAACTATCAATCTCAATCATTTAAGTGGCAATTATCCAAACCAAACAAATGAAATCAACATATAGAGAGGAGAGAGAGGAAAGTGAGATATACAGAGAGGAGAGAGGAGAGAGAGTAGAGATATATATATATATAGGTTTGAATGAACTGCAATGACTCTAAACGACTAATTCCAACAACGCTACATGGTTTAAATTATCTTAAAACTTGAAAAACAAATAAATTCAATACATGGGTATATATATATATATGAGGTAGATGAGGGCAGAGGAGTAGATATGGTATACATAAGTATATATACATATAATATAATCAAGTGTGTGTAACTTAATACTTATAATCGAGGAAGTGTGGTAAAGTAAAGAGGAAACTATTTCTGCCTCTAACCCGATCCCTGCAAGAAAATTAACTCAACTCACTATATACCCGACAATGTGAGTCTCCAAACCCGCCTTATTAGGATGGTAATTAGGTGGGGCAAGTGAGAGAAAAACTGATACCCACCTCGATCCAATTCTGTAAAAAATTTTTTAACCAAACCTCCAGGCCCCATACAGCTGGTCTCTAAACTACGGTTAGGCAGATAGCTTTAAAAAAAAACTCATCGCACGTTGGTTCTGGCTGGGTGATCCTAATGAATGGTCTTAACAAAACTTATATACTTAATCTAAGAACTTAGGCAACACGCAAATATAATAGACATATATTATACTTGGCTATTTATCGTAATCTATATCTTATAACTTTGTCAAATATTTATTTTTTATTAAATTTTTTTAAATGAAAGAAACAAAGCATCTAAGTTTCAGATTTTTTTTATCCTGACTTTAAATCAAACTGGGCATAAGATAATTTCAATGAAAAGGCAAGGCCAATCCATTTACAATGTTACTTTATTTTTATTTTTATTTTTTTTTCAAATCTGCTCATTAATTGCCCTTACATAATGAGTAGAGTCGTAAATCCGAACTAAGAAGTTCTCCCCGCTCTCCCTAAACACAAAACAAATATCGTGTTATTTACGCTCGCTACCCTTTTCATGAACTAAAATATCCGACTTATAGATTTCTTTTCCTCCTTTTAATTTTGAAAGAAATTGACTAGGATTTCTCGAGTCCCCCTAAATGGAAATAGCACAAAACACATAGAACGCAAGTGCATATGAAATGAAATCATAGACCATGGGAAAGAAGGCATCAACCAATTGAGTATATTTGTGGTTTTCTATTGCAGTTAATCTGTGTTTTTTTATTAGCTCTTACAAGAGTTACTCTTTGTCCCTCAGATTGATATATAGAGTATATATAGAGTATATATATATATGTTATGATACATATCTTTAACTCGCTCAATAATAATTATATCTCTTTCATAATATGGTATCAGAGCATCAAGAGGCCATTGTCGCTGCCACTGTCGCCTCTCATGATCCAACTTCTTCTTTAGCACTTATCCTTTCAATGGCGACAATCTTCTCTTAAACATCGTCATGAGCTCTCTGGCCACCTGACGCCTTGCATGGGATGACTCCTGCACCACCACCAATTACGTCAGCACCTGCTAAAACCTCACAAAGACAATTAGTTCACTGGCGCTTCCCTAATTCACATCTCTTCATTCCTCTGGGTATGATTTACTCACTGGCTTTAATACTGTAAGTCATGTGTCCTCCGGTCGATGATAATCCCAGCCACAAGCATTCTTTCCCAAATCCCGCCAATCCATGATCTACTCCCAAGATCAATTTGCTTCAGAATTTCAATTATTAGGTCAAGAGCTACCTCAATCTCTAGTACACTTCTACCTCCACAAACATCTCTGCCAGGGATCAACTCTGAAAAGACGTATGCCTCCTCCCTCACCAGAATATATCATGTCCATCGTTGAACCTGCCAACCTTTCAACAAAGTAACAACTATTTCATTGGTTTATGCAGATTTTCAAACACAAGCAGCCGGACTTCTGCATTATGAAGGTTCCTGCTGATTTTTAATAGCTCCATCCATGTCCTGACCTTACTTGGCCCCGCCCACTCAACATATCTTTGCCTTACAAGTTCTAGAAACTAATTACGCTTTTGAGAACTGTTCTGAGCACATACTTACCACGAGGCTCAACTACAACTTTAGTACTTAACTCCCCTCCATCACCATTGCCTCGCTTTTTTACGTGGCTCTTCACCCAACATCACCGAACAATCATGGCTGATAAAAATCACATCCCTGCCCCAACATCCATGGCCCCTAATTCCAGGTCCCCACACTCCCGACTGCTCCACCTAATCTACCCGAGCCTGATCGCTGCACTCTGGGTATCATTTTCAAACTCCAGGGGTATCATAGTAAGCACTCATTTCAACAATGCACTATCTCCACTCCTTGGCCCTCAGCCTTCCACCCTCTCCTGCCTAAACTTCCACGCCTAAACCCTTCACTCAGACCTTATGCCCAGCTTAATTATCGCTCCATTACTCCTCATCCCGCTAGACTCCAAATTAAGTTTGTCGATTCATGCCTTCCACTGTGTAATTACTCTGATTCTTGGTCACCTCGCCTACCACATGCATCCAGACATCACCCTCTAAATAATGCTATTATTAGTGATGGTACAGTTTATCCATCAACATTGGCCTTTCACTCTACCCCTCTTCCCCAATACATGAGTTCACTAATGAACAAACTCTTATTTCCTAACCACCCTTTATGTCAAGATATCCCTTGGCTTAATTGTCTCTGTTTTACTCTTTCTTCAAGCGTGATTCGCCACGATATGGGTCACCGGCCTGCAGCAAGATAGAGATTTGTGTTGGCTAACGGTCGCAGGTCGGCCCACTCACCGCCTTTCCATCTTCGTCATTCTGGCCCCCTCGCCATTCCATATGGCATGGGCCTTCCACCATCCATCTCACTATTTTTAAAATTGAAAATTTAATAATATTTTTCCCAAGAACATTTACTATGTTCTTTCTATAATTCCCAACATAATATGTCGCTGCCAATTTTTGGCAAAACCCATTACCTCTTCCTCTCCTTCTAATGTCACTTTTCCTGATAGTTCAACACTCATCATTTCTCACTACTACACATCACTCACTCTCTCTCTACTCACATCATCTACTCATCATTTCTCATCACTAAATACTCTCTTCTCACCAACTCTCACACTCACTCTCTCTCACTCTCCCCATCACAACATCATCTTCACTCTCTCTCCTCCCCATGTTTCTTATTCTCGATGTTTCACATTGAAGTGTTATTTCTGCACCATTACAATAAAGTGCATATATGGTCTTTAATCTCGATATGTCGTAAGAACTTATGCGTGTCTGCTCCACCCTTTTCATACCTTCATGTAACTAAGTTGAAAATTATTTCACCAATTTATCTCAAATATTTTACACGATAATAGGGGCTTAGTTTTTAGCCCTTCTCAATTCTACATAATTCTATGGTATAAACTCACATCTCACCCACCCTCCTGAATACCTTGAACATAATGGGTATTTTAAACAATATTCTGATATTGTCGAAAGGTCCTCTACTCCCAGATCAAGCTCCCATCCATCCTCCCACCTCTAACTTATGCCTCTTTGCTTATGTTTTCTGTTCATTTAATAAACATGAATGTCTAAAGTTATTCTTCCTATTCCCTTAAGGAGAAGCTCACCTAACAAAGCTCCTCGACCATCCAAACCCATGGTTCTTGGCTTGTTTTATGTTCTTTCCTAATCACATCCCTATTCTTTCCACAAACTCGATTGCAAATCCCATCCTTATGTCTTTTCTAGTTACCCTCACCTATGCCTTCTATTTTAACCCTACCTCAAAAATCTTTGTGTCCCACATATAAGCTCAGGGAACATGTTTTCCCTTTCAGCACTCCCCCTTACCTCCACCACACTCCGCACAGACACAAACTCAGATCCGCTCATCGTTCTCAATTCTAAAATCTTCCCAAAGATCGCTGAACCCCCATTCATGCCAGACCCTCCCACCTGCTCTCGCCCCATCTGCTCTTATCTCTCACTCAGATCGCCCATCCCACCCAAGATCAATCCAATCCGTCCATCCCCTTCGCCTAATCTATCCTCACTGATGATCTCCCGCTCCCGACCCTACCTCCACAATTCCAACAAATTCCTCCACACCATTGGTTCTGGTGACCCTCCCACCATTGCCTAATTCCCCCTCTCCTTCTCCTCCCCCCCCCAACCCGAAATATGGTCTGACCACCATATCTCCACTACTAAACTCGCACCGTCGCCCCGAGCCTTCTCTGATCCCCATTAGTCGGCTAACACAGAGAAGAATATGATGCTTCCTATCCAACGCCCTGACTTAGTTCCTCTAGCTAGAAAGAAACAGAATGGCAACAAATGGGTGTTTCACATTAAACTAATCTGTATGTTTCATTTGCTTATATAAAGCTCTCGCTTTGTTGGGTTAATACCAACAATCAGCATTGACTTTCAAGAGACTTTTCACCCCATGGTAAACCCCATCACCGCTCCAGATACATGCTTAGTATTATTATCACACACCCCGATTCCCACGACCGACGCTGATCCGAACCGAGTTCCGGTGCAAGAACATATATCAAATCTTACTCCTCCGCTAATTCGTATACGGGTATGTCCATCTTATATCTCAACATCGTGGTACAAAGTCCAAAATACAAAACTACCACCGTAGTGGTGGCTTACATAAAGGTCACACCCATACAAGATCGAGTCCCATTTATATCTCTCAAACTATACACCATTTATGGCTTCATCGATCGTGAGGCTAACCCATGTTGATGAACCCCTACTTCGTGGTCAGCTCCCGGGAAGAATGCGTGTCCCTGACAGCCTCTCCCAGACTTCACACGATTAAAACCCGTGCGTGCTTCTTGCTTTGAGCGGCACACATATGATATGCATACACATTTATGTTCAGCATATACCACGTATATCGAAATTACACATTCATATCATGGATTTATACAATTACTTATTTATTCTTATATGAAAAGGTCTATGAAAATACATGTGTTCATTATACGTATACCCGTAGGTACTAATCTGACTTATAATGTACACAGATCTATATTTGTCTGTGTCTCCTTAGGAGTTACAGAGTTGCCTTCATATTCGTAAAATACCCGGTATTATGCATCGTAACGATACACCTCATTTCCTTCCTATTCATTATTCAGCATAATATCATGAGGAATTATGGGAATACCCAGACTGTGATTTGATTAAAAGTGTGCAAGAGACAAAGCACATGGGGTCATCCAAAGATACTACACAAGACGGACGTAGTTTAAAAATAAAGTGGATTTCCATTTATATGTAATGTGAGGTCATATCACTAATCAGACAGAGGCCAAGACTAACAGGATGGGAGCAATGAGACTCACATGAGTACCGGCAGCAGTCAGAGTTTGAGCGATCAATCGCTGAGTACCAAGTGAGCCACCGGGATGGGCTAATGCACCAGAGCAATGTGGTCATTTAATAACTGCCTAGTAGCTTTATAATTATATGAGTTCAAGAATTTAATATTTATATCAGGCATTCTTACCTACATGTGGTGTTCCATGATAAACAGATTTTTACAGTACCGGTAAAGTATGATATGATAAAATCACACCTTATTCATGTATTCTTATTCTTCTATGAATCTACTTTACCTGTGAATCGGAATCAATCCAATTCTTCTGGATTATCCAAACTAAATATGCATTTCATGCCAACTAGTCATTTTACCGATTTACCCTGAGGGACAAGAAATACTCACTTTTCCGGATCTTAATCATATATTTGACATCATCTATTTGTACTATTTAAAGCTTAAGGTGCTAAGGGTTCTATTCCAACTATAATTCCAATTCTGAGCACCGGGAACTCAAGTTACGTCCGAAACAACCTGACTACCTATGTTCAAGATCGATGCGTAAATCGCTTTCATACGTGTCCTACCTTTGAGTGGGAATGGGCCACCTAGAATCATAATTTGATTTTATACTATTTCGTGTTTATTTCCTTGAAGTCTATTTTAATTTTCACTAATCACCTAAATCGGATAAGAAATACAAGTTGAGCCTAAATTACTAAAAATGGTTTCTAAACAGTAGAAAAATGCATCATGGTGTACCTGATAGCGTCTGCCTAACGGCACGTACACATTTGGCCAAAAATGACTACCTGAAAGTGTACCCAAGATGCTCAAGGTGTACTGCACACTTCACCCGAAATGCCTAGAATGGTGCATTTCTTCTCCCATTTTTCATGCACTTTCTCATCCATGTATCAAAACCCTATCATGAATACCTCCCAAAACAAACATATTATGGGTTATAACTCACATACTAATTATAGCGTTACTTAGGGGCTTCTGTTGTAAACCCTAACACAATACTAATCCTCTCAAAATGAGACTCTTGGCACTAATCTTGTGCCATTTAGAATTTTTGCATAACCTTTGGCTTTCAAAGAGAAATCTTCGGTTAGGATTAACCCAACAACCTACAGTTGTCAGCAAGCTCCCAGCCACAAAAGTGCATGACCTCACATAAAACTCCAGAAATTCCATAAAATTCGTAATTTCCAAAGTCACAATCCGATACCCTCGGCTTTGATCCCTTCTCTCCTTCTTCTCCTTCCTCTTCTTCTCCTCCCCAGCCTCTCTCCTTCCCCAGACTCCTCCTCTCTTTGCTGGGAGACCAAAATTACTTACTTTTTTGGTCTCCCATGATCATTTATAATAAGTTTTTACTATTTAGCTTTTAACCCCAACTCCACAATTACATGATGTCTTGTCATTTTATATTCTTACTCCCAATTTTATAATCCATGCTCCTTTTGATGCCCCTTGGACAAATTACTAGCTTTGCCTTTATAATTGGTCGAATTTTCTGTTTTATAAATCTCTATATTCATAAATACTTTTCTGCACTCAATTATGCAGACATAATACCCCAACAGATGTCAAAAAACAACTGTGAGATACTTGTGTTGCCAATTCCTTCCCTCAAAATAAATTTCATCGTAAATTGTTCGAATCCATATGAAACAGAGGGCATACCAGACCTCAATGTCACCTCCTGGTTCCTACAAACCACACTAAGATGTTGCCAAAGTACCCTTTTTGGCCAATTGGATCGGTTTTGCTTTGAATCGTCTTATTTTTCACTGATCTATGGTTTAGCCTCTTCGCCTTCACTCCATGGGTGAAAACCTCCTCAGACTTGTATATCTTGAACCCAAGGTAATGATGCGATGGGTCATAACGATGATATCTCTCATGGGCATAACACATGGAATACATCATGTACTCACAACTCTGATGAGTGTCAAACGATAGCGCCACTCCAAGTCCAACTTCAAAACCCAAAGTGCCCCATCACTGAATCGTGGACTCGCCTCCCTCTTTTCTCCAAAGCCTTTATGATTCTTCCACTCAGATGCTCTTTAAAAACACCTGATTCCTGCCACTCATACTCGATATCTTTTCTCTCAATAGTACGTTGACTTCTATTTCCATCAGCGCGCCTTAATCTCTCACGAATAATCATCCTGAATCCTTTTGTTCCTGTCTTTTACTATTTCAGATCTGAGTAATCTTATGTCACCATCTCTCATTCAACATATAGTTCTACATCAGTTTCCATGCCTGTGAGTCATACTTGCCATACTAATACTGGATTGAGACCAAGGTTATAAAATTCCATAAAGTGGAACGTGATTTCATTCAATTTTTGAAATCTAATAATGTACTACATATCTTCCATTACTTGAATCACTCTGTAATTCGCCCATTCGTTTGTGGATGGAAAGCAGACAAATTCAATCTTGCACTAAAATACCAGAACTTTCCAAAACCTCTGATTTAAAATGTATAGGATCGCGCCTGACACTATCGATACAAAAGAGTTTTTCGTGTAATTCTTGAGCTACCCCTCAACATGTCCGCTGCATCCATGGAGTAGTCAAGCTCTGATCGGTAGTTGAGCAGACGGTCGGGCCTGTCCAATACCGCCCAGACAGACTTATATGTTTCTTTTCAAAGTAGGGAAACCGGATACGAATCCATAGTAATGTTATCCCACTCCATCGTAATCTTGAAGTGATCTACTAAACCTGACATGGTACTTGATGTTCACTACATTTTCATCGACACGTCTGTATTAATTTAGCCACATACCCTTATGTGTCCTTTTTCATCCCCTCGTCACCAAAGAATCGCTTCATATCCTTGTACATTTTATTACTTCAGATGCACGTGAAACAATATTGTGGGCCTTTGATGATAATATCTTCTTTTTCAAACCATCATTCCACACATAATATGCTCCTTACAACAAACTCCACTGGTATCTACGGCCAAATCACCTGATTCCAAGATCACCAACTCGAGTCAATTTCAGAATCCCCGCATCATTTTTCCAGCATCCACCATCATTTGTCTTCAAACTGCATCACATTCAATCGAGCCAATGCGTTCATCGTGCAAGCCTCCAATCATAATCTTTCAAACATATAGCGTAAATCATTTCCTACTCAAGGCATCCGGCCACTACATCGGCTTTCCTCGGTAAAATCAATTATACAATCAGAATTTCATTAATTCCAACCACCTACGCTGGCTTCAAGTTCCTCAATCTTTTGTTAGCAAATATTTCACTGCACTCTTATGGATCGAAGATTCACATTTTCCATATAAATAGAAGTGTCGCTGCAATTTCGTGTTTAACACCTTTATACCATAACTTTAACTCATGTGTAAGATGGTTTTTCTCACAAAAATGAACTGCTTTTAGCTATTAAGCCACTACTTTCTCCCATCTAAGGTCTCGTGACACATCCCAAACTCAGCATCAGATTAATCAGGTAATCCCTAATCAAGTAGTTGAATCAACACTCGTGCTTCAACCAGATTTTTAATCTTTCAAAATCGATCGGGCAATCATCCCTACTCAAACTCACTTCCTTCCCTGAGTAATCTGGTGAAGTGAGGATGCTATAACCCAAAACCTCACAAATCTCCGATAATAACCCCTGCTCAAAACTTCCCTCACCCTGCTACATTTCGAGGAGCCTGAACTCAATTGCTTCACTCACCGGTCCACTCTAATAATCACTCTTCTACAGATAATATGGCCTAGGAATTGACACTTCTTAAGCCAAAATCACATTTACTCACCCCGGCAAACAACTCCACTTTTCTCAAAGTTTCAAAATACTATCCCTGGGTGCTGTGTCTATGTTCCCATCTTTAGAATATACCAGGATGTCACTGACAAAACAATAATAAGGATCCAATAGGGCGGAAAACTTATTCATCGTTTCATAAATGCAATGAAAGCATTAGTCAACCCAAATGGCATGACCAAAACCCATAGTGCCATAACGTTCAAAGTTTGCTTTCTTGACATCAACCCTTAGCTAAAGCTGATACTATCCCGATCGCAGTCTATCTTCGAGAAGACACTGCCTCCTCAATTGATCAAACAAATCTTCGCTCCTCGCAACTTAATTTATTCTTAACTCAAGCGGTTTCTGTTTATTTACCAGTCAATGCACATCCGAAGAGTGCCATCTTTTCTTAACAAATAAAACCCACACCTCAAGGTGAAACATCGGGGGCCTGGATGAACCCTATCCAATAGCACTGTATGAGTCTTCAACTCTTTCGCCTACTGAGCCATCTTGTGAAGGTGTCCTAATGTGAGTCGCTCCCTCGCATACTTCAACAGAGATTCTTACTTCTCGCTCGTGTGGTACTCCAAAGTAACTCTTCGTAAGCAGACCGTGAACTCTTAATCACATGAATATTTTCTAAATTTACTGCCTCTTTGGTATCAAGAATCAAAGCCAAAAAGGCTTCACGCAACTTTTCTCGTAAAACGCCTGCTTTTGTAACATATAATTTTCTATCTATCTGCATCTGATAATTCTGATTACATTTATTGAAGCTCAGATATTTAAGCAAAACTATTTCTTTATCACAACTAACTATGGCCTCATGTTCGACAACCAATCCATTCCCTAAACAAACAACTCATAGAAAAGGTGCTGAATTAGATCAACCGAGAATTCCCTATCACATCGTCAGGACAATTCTCTATACACACATTGACTCTAACTCGCGCCTGCAGGACTCAGAATGCTGTGTTTATAATCTAATAAATTTTCATCGCAGAGTTTGTCATCTATCGGTTCCATGCATATATACAGAATGTGGAGTCTTGATCAATTAAAGGATAGCAACCAATATCAGGCGCAGAGTGAATGTACCCATTAATAACCCCTTGGGAGGTCCTGATCTTCACTGTGCCTCATCGCATAAGTCTTGGTCAGATGCAGAGCGTGACTTATCTAACGCCCGGAAGATTACTCTACTCCTGCGAGCCACTTCGCCCTCACCCTTTACTCAGTTCTGAGTGGATTGACTTCCTACCACTTCCTTTGAGGATTTCTAGAACTCCCCAATCCTCTCGACGCTTAGGCTATCACGCGGCTCAGATCCCACATCGAACAACCTCAATTACTCGTCCCGCAACAACAGTCATATAATTATAGGGCAATGTGACATACATGCTTTCCTTATCATCCGTCGATTCCCACCTAACTTTTTGTGTCAGTGGTGAGGTCCTTGTCTCCTACCCCTTGTAGCGCCTTATCTCGCATCGAATCAACTTGTGACTTCTCGTGTCTTTTTCCGAAGAGGAACCCTCTCAGAACTTTTCTTCTTTCTTTTTTCTCACTCTTCTTATTTCAAATTTCACTTTTATACGCTTGTACCGCTGATAAAATTATTATTGCAGCTAAGTAATAAGTCGGAGGTACCTTGATAATTACAGCCTCTCAAACCGGCCCACATTCGAATTTTTCCGTAAGAACTTATTTGTGTGTATATTACTCAGGCGGCACTCTTCTCATATTAAGCTACCACATTTTCTTGTCTTAGTCAAGAATTTCTTCCATTTTGACTCCTTGTAATCATCAAGTGGATATTATTTTATTAAACTCTGGATTTAAGTAGTCCCCATGTAACTCGATCTCGATTAGTGGATTTCTCAAAACCAGCTCCACCAATCATAAGCTACACTCTCAAAGAATGAAACCCGCACATGTGACCGTCCACGACATTTCTGCTTCATCTAAAACCTCTCAATTTTTTGAGTTTCAACACTTTTACTCCATTCTTCCTATACTTATCTTTATGAATTCTTCCCACTCCATGCTTGAGATTGTACTCATCTGAGTTTCTCATGGGGTAGCTCATCTTTAAGACCCTTGCCATATCCCCGAGAGATTCTTTACCAATGCTTCACATGGAAGCATTTTCATTCATCGTCGACTCGATCGACCTGGCGTATGGATCCAAAGGATTTACTCTCACCTGCTTCATCACCAGCCTCCGAGAGATCCATTCTGCAGACAATAAATGTAACAAAGACTTCTTTATTAGGCTTCAACACATCTATGAAGGTACATCATCAATTCCGGAACTTTTCCGTAAAACGCCAAACCCAGGCTCTGAAGTACCAACTTGTCACACCCGATTCCCACAATTGATCGATTAATCCGAACCGAGTCTGCAAAAGAAACATATACTCTGACCTTGGCTCGCGCACTAGGACATTAGCATATCCAAGTCTTATAATATCTCACCGATCATATAAAAGTCCAAAAATAAAGGACGATCCATACTATAAATCCAAATATTATAATATTTTTTGTACACAATATTAAAGGTTTGAAAATAATAACTCTCACCCATTTATTTTATTTTTGTATGTTAAAAGACACCTACAAATTCATTACCGTTACGAGATGGATTCGCTGAATTTTCGTGTGTGGAAGAGGTTTATATATATCGAACCGGCCCGAGCCGAGACTTGCCTCGATGGCAGAGCCAATGATGGAAAAGAAAGTCGCTTCATAAAGCGCCAAAGACCGTGACTTGAAGTTAAAAAGGAAGGAAGAAAGCAGGGGCCAACCATTTCGTTTGACGGTCAACAGCGGCAAACGGCGACCACTGTACTACCACGCGACCTCAGGCTCCACACGGGACAAGCTCAAGGGTTATGCTGGGTACATGGTGGAATACACTACCCACATCCTCCATTCGAATTTCAAGTCATATAATTCTAGCCAAACCAGTCGAGATTGTCACTCACTATATTAATTGCCTCACCTCCGGAGCATCATTCCACAGAACTTGATAGCAGTTACGCGATGCGCGGTTAACATTCAGATCCCCTCACCGCTGCAGACCCACAACAAGCCAACAAGGATTTTGTACTTCCTGAGAAGGTGAGTTCAACAGCATTTCCTCTTCATACCTAGCAGATCATATTTCAGACGCCTTTATCATTCTCTCTATACCTTACATTTTTGCTCTTGTAACATTGCTATGGCTATATAATTTCTCCAACCTCTCAATAATAGTTTAATAAAGAACCCTAGCTGCGCCAAGTGAGCGTCAAGTGATCCACCCTTTCTCATAACCCTTATTCCTCCCACGACAACGCCTTCTTCCACCATTGCCTGCATGCCCTCTCATTCCCCACTCGTTTGACCGAAACTGATCACCCCTATAACTTTAGCTACTCTGAACTGGCTTACGCGACTGCAACGCCAAACCCTACAAATGACAAACACTACGGGCGACTACATAATTCACATCTCTTATTTTGGTATGACTTACTCGTCTTCGTCACTACAAGTCAGGGTCCTCATGATCATAATCTCGCTACCCAATGTTGCTTCTTCTCTCCCTAATCCTGGATTATACTCAAAGCCCACAATATCAATGCCTTTATCACAATTATTCATTCGTCCTCCCCATGCTCGCGGTAGTTTCTCCCACCCACCATATCCCACGCTGTGACCACCTCGAAGACATAGCTCCTCCGCGAACGACCGCCGCCATTCGCTGGGGTCTTGTCAGCCTCAATGAAGGTAATTCCAATTAGTTTATAAATACATGCAAGATGTCAAACATAAAATATGCACTTCTTGTTCTCATGAATGTCCCTACTACCCTTGATGAGCTCTCCGTCTCTGTCTTGAAAAGAAGTTCTGATTCACTCACTCAAACTTATCTTGTATGCCTCAGAGATAAGAGAGACTCAAGCACAAGCCACAGAGGAATCTGTTCCGAGTACCTTAAATTACAGGCCCAACTGATATTCACCCTTTTGGTCTAATTTAGCCCATTCCTGCCGATCATTTTTTGGCACATTTTTGTATGGTTCCTCGTCTCCATCAGTTACATGGGAATAACTGATGGCGGGCCAAAGAACTAATAAACTAGTCTCTACATTCCGACACCCACCTATCATCCCCAAAGACCCTGGCCCACCTTTCTACCAACCTATCAGAAGTCAAGATCTTAGGCATGCTCTTCCTTGTCTCCCATGGCAGACCCGATCTACCATCACAGCCGCATAGTCGCCACCTCAGTACTCTACCAGGGTATAACCTGGGCACTCGTCTGATAATGCAATCATCTACCCAATCTCGCACGGGGCTCTCTCCCCCACTCCCGCCTCGTGTGTCTGAAGACAGATGATCCTCAAAATCTTCACCGCACCTTATGCCCACACTCTGGCGCCCATCATCCTTCACTCCATGTACCTCTCCTGACTGGTTATTGATTTGTAAAGCACGTCCCACGCTGACCAGCCATCCTTCTTATCGCCTCAGCCCTTCACAACAGATATCATCCACAGTGGATTATTGGAAAGCATTAATCGTGCGTTCATCGATCGCTAACATTGACCCTCCCCACCTCTCTCCTTATACTCTTACTTTTCATTGTCCACATGCTACATTTAAGAATCTTTGCTTCGCCCCACTGTGCCCATAACCCTATTAATGTCCATTCAATTTTCAGTGAAGATCGTCAACAGTCAACACATTATTTTACTTTCAGCATCTTAGAGAGATTTTCATGAATACATCACAAGAATCCTCATTCGGCTCACAACCTGTGTATGCCATCCCCAACTCCGGGCCTCACTGTTCTCTATCTCTATGTGGCAGCCAACCCTTGCATCATTAGTCCTTGCATGTTTTCAAATATTTCTAATGTTTTTAAGTATTATTTTCCAAAATAACATTTATATGTTCCTTCTCGTAACTCCTGCATTATTACACAAAATGGGCAGCTTTCTTACATAAATCAAGCATCACCTCTTCACTTGATGTCATCTTTTCAGATGTGTGACTTCACCCGCTTTCCTCTTCCTGTATGGTTTTCATTATTACAAAAGTATTTTTAATACCATTTCCCACAAAGTAGACCTGTTTTATCTATTACGTCAGAATCGATGTTCATCTAACCCTTTAAGCTGACTCTAAGCAACTGGCGCAGCATCATTTCTCCACCACCATTTAAACACTTTGGCATCGATAATGCAGCTTCCAAAATTCAGCATTCTTCACTCAACCATCAACCCGAAAGCCCCAGCTTATATCACTGCACTCGATACTACATCAGTGATGTCCCATTCATCGGACCCATCATTTTATAAACCCAACAGGAGTCCCTTCACAGGAGCTACTTCCACCTGGGTGAAGAACCAGCCCAAGACAAAGACAATAATACAAACAGAAAAACTGCTTATGCAGAGGTCCCAAAGTTCCACTAGGCAAAGGCAAAGCTCAGTTTCTTCACTCAGCGAGGCGTACTGATTTTAAAGGCTCTAAAGCCGCACTTCAAGAGAACTCAGGCTTCACCTAGGTGAGGTGTGCCCATGCCTCTGTGACAATTCTTTATAAAAATTTCCATTTTTTAGCTTAAATACATTCTTTGGTACTCTCCAAATATGATATGAGTTCAATCATTCACACATTAGTACATGACAAAATGAATTTAGTTCTAACATTTTACAAAAAACACTCACAAAGCCATAAATTAGTCCTTCACTCTCGTTGCCCAGATGAGAAACTGCTCACCCACGAGATTTCCCGCACCTTAAATTCTCTTATCCCATATGAGTCACTCCAAAGAGAGTAATTCTTATAGAGCCATCTCCCACCTAAGGCGCAGCATGAATGCCTCATCTTGATAAAAACCACAGATTCACACCACACCTGAATAAGAATATGCAACCAGTTGAATTCTCAATATTGTCATGCCATGAAATGAGATGAGACTCACTCATGCACCATGCTCAAGTCTTTACCAACTCCCATACCTGGGCCTTTACCGAATCCCATACCCGAGTCTTTACCGACTCCCACTACACAATGCGATGCCCATGTATGATAAAAACAGTCATTGATAGATTACATCCAATGATCCTTTTCAAAACAAAAGTCATGTTTTTACAAAACTAAACTTTTCGGATTTATTCTTCAATTAATATTTATATATAAAACACAAGTCTCTTTGTGGGGTAGTATTGGAGTCCACCGCCAGCCCGAGACACCCATCTGCCACTCGACTTCACCTCTGGCTGTAGTAACCACTGGGGTCTTCAATCACTGAGTGTCAAATTCTTCTTGCTATTAATTCACATTAAGTTTTCCTTCTATGCAATCATAATTCTATTAAATTTGGTCTGAATTCAGACTGAGTTCATCATCAATTCACCACTCTTTGTTGATCCAACTCATGGAATTCCACACTATGAAATAATGTTCTCAGCAAGTATGCAATGTGTTAATGTCATATCCCAAAGTGATATAATGTGACGTCATATGGACATAAATATGTCTCATACGACTGTGGTTCGGACAACAGATCACACACTATGAATTTTTAAACAAACATTAACTGGTTTCTACTATATAAGAGAACATTATAATTGGCCATTTCCATCAAGTCACCATGAACCACACATATTATTTACAAAGGCAAGCACAAGACTGATCATTTAAAACCGTTAATTGTATGCATATAAAGATGCCCATTAAATCGCCCATTAATGGTCTCAAAGTAAGCCATAAGATGTTCCAAACAATATTTGCCACACTCGCTTCAATCCTGAAGGGGCTATCATTAGAACACCTTTGTTCGCCTTAAGAAGTTCTTCATTTCAATTTAGAATAAGCTCCCGCTTCACCTAGTGACCATGTTTGATCCACTGTTCCCGAAATGAACTCATTAAACCACCCCTTTTCCAGAAGAGCCACCTCTAGAAGATCCACATGCCCTCAACTCCAAAACTTATTTTCCATCAATCTAAATAAAACCCAAAAACAAAAACTCTTTTTTCTAAATTAGAAAATAAACCAAGTGTAGGAAGAATCCCTTACCCCTCCAGGTTTTAGGAAATAACAGAAACAGTCGCCTCAGCTCCTGAAAACCTTATTTCTTTGAAATATTCATTTGGATCTTCTAAGAAATCCCCACTTCAACATGTATGTACTGCTAATGAGGTGAACTTGGGACTTGTGTTTCAATAAAAATGATCACAAACAGAGCTCTAAGTGATTCTGAATTGTAAGCCATCTTCCATTTTCTCTCCCTCCTCTCAGCTTCAGAAAAATCAAAAATGGGGAAGAATGATATTTTTCTCCCAAACCCCTCACTTTGTTCAAGTAAAGGCCTTGCGATCACGCCACGGTCCGAGGCTTCATCCCGCATCTGCCACCTGAACGATTTATTCTCTCGTTCATGCTCAAACATTTAAATATCTTCATTTAAATTATTTCCCCAAAATCTGTTTTTGGGCCATCGAATACTTACGCCTCAACAAAGAAAAAAAATCCGACTATCTCAATTCCTAAACGGAATTCAATCTGGTAACTAGATTTCACGCGAAGAATCCAACGGTGAGGTATGTTTTGTCATCCGAGATCTAGAAATTTATGTCCGCAGCCTTATACTATACCATGGCCTTCACTATTTGCCATTTTCTGCGAAAATCGTAAATTCTACTCGAGGTTTTGCCAAATAGAATGGGGCAGGAATTCAGCTCTTCGGTCCTTCCACACTCCATGCACTCAATCTCACTACACCCCCCACACTCATGAACATAATGTGGGCATTCTCGAAAAGCCACATCACATATTGTCAAAAACAGTCCCACTCTCCCATCAGCCTGGCCCTCTAACCTTCTCGGCCTGATGCTGCGCATAACTATTTTAAGTTTAATCAATCGAATGCCTAAAGTCGGTCTCCTCTTCGGTTCCTCATTTGAAAAAGTTATTCCACAAAGTTCCGATCTTCATCCTGAACCCGTGTCTTCGCTTGTTTATGATTTCCTAGTTTTATTCCCTTACTCTTCCCACAAACTCAACCTCAAATCTTAGTTTTGTGGTCTTCCTGGCCACTCCTTTACTCAGAGCGGCTTCTGTTTTAATCACACACTCAAAAACTGTGTCCTAACATGTCAAGCTCAGGTAGAATGTTTTCTTGTTCACCCCCACCCCTCGCATCGGGCTTGTAGTAGGCCATGGACTCTACTTCCCCCAGTTCCTTATTCACCTCGAGCGACCTTCCAACACTGCTGGAGCCTACCAAACTTCCCCAAGATTTCCTTTATCATCTTGGGCCACTCCTCCCGACCAAAGATCTCAACCTATAATTGGCTGAGCCACAAACTTCCTGAAAATTTATCACTCACCTGATTCCTGGGACTCACATGTCTGAATTTTTCCACATCACCTCATCAAACTGTTTCCTCTGCACTCATTGGTCCAAACACCTCCCTCTCATCATAGCTCATACTCCACTTCTACCATCCTTTCCCATCTCAATTCACTGTATCATCCTGGCAAAACTAATCAAGCCTGATTTATCAACCCAGAAATACAGAGGATGGCCTCTCACCCGTTTTCTTCAATCATCCTTAAACCCCATGATTGGCTGCCTCTCAGCCAAGTGATCCGCGGGTTCAGCCATACAGATGCAATGCTCCTCATCCAACAACACTTACCGCCCCTCTGAGCCCTGGCAGAACGCAGGAAAGTAAAACAAATGCGGTTTTAGAACAACAAAATCCCAACGCCTATTGCTCTGCAGATAGTTTCCACTGAGCCGCTAAAGGCTTTCTACCTCAGTCATGCCAGTATTATTTCACTTAGACTTTCATCCTCTGATCAATCCCATCATCGTCTCTGGTGATCGTGTTTCGTATCGCATCATCGCTTAGTGGGGCCTTCTACAATCTGGATCTTAATAACGCTCTTTCTTTCAACAAGATCCTTCACGAGAGGGTCTATATGAGAAAAATCTAGAGATTCATTGTAATGAGTATCGACATCAAGGGTTCAACATCGTTAAGTACAAGATGGCTGGCTGGTCAAAAGGATCCCCAGCTTGTGCAACAGGAGCTTCATCACTTTACACTTCGTCATTTCATTGTTATGATTCCATGTATAGATCATCTCTCTTGCTTGAGTTCCTGCAAGACACTCAGTCTACTTCTCGGTCCGTTGATAACTGATTTATTACAAGTAATCCACTTATTTAAAATCTGATCGCAACTAATTCTCAAACTCCACCATGATCCTTCCGCCATCCGTTTTGGCTCATGGAGTTAAGGTTCCCAGCCACTCTCTAGCCTCTTCTTGAAGCCTCAACAGCATGTTATTGATTCTGCTAAACATAATATGGTTTCCGCTCCAAACCCGTCGGCCACCGCTTGTCGGGTAATTTCCTAACTCACTTAGCGATGAAATAAGATCGGTCAATGCCATCACAGACTGCCGGTGATTAGAATGCTCCTTCAATATCTCCTTATTTACTTTAATAGATATTTCTTGAAATGTGAACACTTCCGGGGCTATACGCGCCGTCATCCTAACATCATTAGGATGTCAAACATTCTCTTCGCGATTCTGAATGGTACAGATCCCTTGAGATCCGGTTTCTAAGACACTCCTCAAACAGCTGAAAGGTGCCACCATGTTGACTACAAGATACTCCACCCAGCTTTCATATTCCCCTTGTTAACTGACCTCCAGAGTTCTGGAGCAAAGCAATTGTACCACATCGGTCTTCCACTGAGGCCAGCATAGTGCTATTACCGCGATTACGCCGAATCGATGGCAAAGTCGCTGGTCGTCGAACTTCTGTCTGGCTGGTATTCCAATTTTTGATTCATTTCAAAACAACTTAGCATACTTCATCTTCACTTATCCTGTTTTTTCACTCCTCGATGAAACTCTTTCAAGCATTAATTACCATTTGTTCAGATCTCCATCTAATCTCATCTTAGTTATATATTCATGTTCTCGCTGTGACTCGTTTGTTAGGCACTCTTACCAAATCTCTCTATCCTTCACCCCTCCTTCCCCATCTAACAAGATTTTGAATATTTCCCAGTACACCATCTGAGGGGCTATTATAGCAGATTTTAGAATTTCATATTGAGTTCTATGCTTTTTAACTTTTTTCCTCATCAGAGATTTATGATATCTCAACTTTCTCAATATTTAATGAAGTCTCTCCTGATAATACAATACTCCTTGTTCATTTTCCAGAGTATGAGATTAACAATCTCTTTTTGGTGCTTTTCCAAAGGCAATAGAGAGACAAAAGCAATGAAGGGGGAGCGGAGTGACTATGATGGAAAATAGTGAGCCAGATTTCAAACTGATAAAAACTTATGATAGCTGGTTATGTTTTTGAAATCTGCTTTTCCGTTTCCTCAAAAGTGTAATATAGAAAATCACTGAAAACATATTTATTTCTTTTTTTTTAACAAGAAAAATATAAAAAACAATAAATAGAATAAAATGGTGGTTGTCTATGTTTTTAAAAACCGTTCTCAAAATAGTTTCAAAAAACAAAACAAATGTTCAAGGCTTTTACTTGTTATCAACAAAAATACTAAAGGATTGAAATAAAGAGAAAATAGGTTTAAATTAATAAATTTTAATTTTTATATAAACATTCTAAATTATTCTCATTTACTTTTCTTTAATATATGAGGTCTTAGAAATTAAAATATATAAAATTTAGAAGAATTTTGATTTATATTTGATTCTTTTATATATTTTTTATTATAAAACCAAATATGAGGAAAATTCATATTCTTTAGTTTTTTTTTCCCAGAAACTTTTTTGGGGGTTCAAATAAAGCCTTGCTAAGGAAAGGAAAACAGAAAACAAAGAAAAATATTTAGAGAAAATGAAGAAAATAGGCTTTAAATTTCCGAAAAACATCTATATGTTTATTCAAAACTATTTTATTTGTTTTGTCTTAATATTAAGGATTAAAAATTTAAAATATAAATTTGATTAATTTTTAATATATTTTATTTTTATATTTTCCACGTGTGAATCAAATATATGAGAAAATCCGAGAATCATTTTATCTACATATTATTTTTCTTGTTAATATTTCTTTTCAATAGTTCCAAACAAACTAAGTAAAAAGTTTAAAAACTCATCAGGGAAGTTTTTAATCCAATGTTTTTTAATACTAAATTAGTATATACAGGGACTCTCCAGTTCTGAACACAGAAAAACTAAAATTCAGTGGAAGATTTACTCCCACTGTATAAGAGGCTGCCCGCCATAAGATGCGAGATCACATAAAGCCTGGGCGACCGAAAAAGATCCCAGAAAAGCACTGAGAATGACTCGGGATGATTTACCGGATGAAGCTCTGTCACAACAAAAGAAATAATGTGTCAAACTAACGAATTTCTGCAAAGCCTAATATTGTAATTCAAAAGCTCACAAAACATAACATATATGCCATGAGGGTTACAATGTAACCAATTGATAACCCAAAATCCTCAGAATTGAGGAATCTAAAAATGTTTACCTTATAACAGCAATACCGGCTATGATAAAATCCAAAATACTGATCTGATAATCCAAAATAAAATTAATAAATACCACACAGAATGAAAGTCTTCATTAATTGGTTTCATATTCGTTTTAGCTCCAGAGTATATCATCTTCACTACTCCATCATCATTCTCTTCCAGTTGAAAAAGAATCTACCCAAGATTAAATGAAAGGTGGTGTTAATCCAATAGTCAATATAATATCCAAAATGATTTAAGACACTATCCTCCCGATCCAAGAGCATCGAATTCAGACGAATTATGCCATTTGACAAGACATAATAAATCACTGACTTCAGTCAGCGAACTCATCATCAAGGATATATCCACCGCCCCCGAAAACAGGTAATTATGTATAGTGTGAAATTCCCCATGCCACCTCGCATACACACCTACACAGAACTGAGAATTTTATAACTTTTTTCAAAGTGACAAGAACAACAACGAGCGGCACTCAGCCAGCAGATAATGATCAACCCCACCAAAATATCCCCATGACTGAACAATCAAAAGTGAATGAAATAGACTGCAAGGATTTGAGGGGAAATATTTCGGCTATTGTTAAATTCATTACTTAATCCAGGTCAATCAATGGAAGGAATCCTCTCCCGGGGCCACTCATGACGTCAATCAAAACAAATTTAGCAGTCGGGCCTTGTGATCCGTTAATATGCGGACGTAACGCAAATTATGGAGTTCGTGATCACCACACGCTGATCCTTAATTACTTGGCCATTGATTACTTATTTGACGCCCTCCTGATCTCAGTTTCTTTTGATTAAATATGAAGGACTGCGCTGAGAAACAAAGACAAGATTAAACAAATAAAAAACAATCTTGATCTCTGATCAGTTAGCTCATATCAAACTGATGAAGCCTGCCAAGCAATAAAAGAAAACTATTAATAAAATAAACTTTGAATTAATTCTCGGGAAGCTTTCAATATTAATCAAGTTCTACTAAAAGACAATATATGGTGTTAGTTTATGCTACAACAAAACTCATGATATCCTAAAAATCCTAATGATAATCCCCAAAATCAGCAACTTATAAATTTAAAATATTGGTCGAAACTAAAATACTAATGGAGTAACGTGGCCGTCACCTGATAAACCAAAAAAACAAAATTAAATTAAATACCATTATAATAAAGTCTCATTGACTGGCTTCCCACATCTCTAGTCTATAATATCAATTAGTCTGTTCGAATGAGATGCATAAGAAGAAAGAGAGTGGCTGAGCTCAGATCCTTCCTAACTGATCAGATAATGCAAATGATCTTTTCTCACTGCTTCGCCATGAAACCACCGCTTCCATGCCGCTGCTCACCCCGACCATGCCTACAGAACCCCACGATTTTGCAAGAGATACATCTTCATACTTCTGTGTGGCTTCAGGTCTCAGTACCCTCAATCCTCTTCTTCTTGTTTCCGCTTCAGTCATTTTCAACCGGCCGCTTTCCAACTCCAAAAATACTATGAAATTAAAAAACTATATTATGGGTCCATTAACATTTGAAAATTAGATGAAGACTTTGAAACGAAAATCAAGTCCCTAATTAAAAATATTAATAAACTTTCCATACTAGGGTCAGACTCCATCGCACCTAAGGTTTATCGAGGTCATTTGTTGGATTCATCAACTATTTTATCCTTATCAATATTTTTAAACTGCCAGCTCTTGATCTTTGTCAAAGCCCTTGGTCATAATTTTATAAAATTGAATGAAGAACCTATCATGTGCTACATTTTAGCCTCCAGTTCTTCTTAGCCAAGAGCCTCAAATGTATAAGACAACTAAAAGGCTGTTAATCACACCCATCCCGCCCCAGCCACTGCAAAGCCCAGTGGTCCCAGCCTGATCCAGATATCCTCCCAACCCGAAGGATTCGACATTTCCCGATGCCATATCCCTGGCAGAGGTTTTATTTAATTAAACACCACTGGGATAGACTTCTGAGAGACATGCGCCCTTCCATGCCTTGCCATGAATTCGGCTAAAGGTATGCCACCCCGAGGTCCCAGATTCTAAAATTATGTCCACTCAAGAGCATCAAGCCCCACCGATATATGCGCCCACCTTCTCCCTCCCCGACACCTCCCTTTAAAAGAAGAATTCACCTCCACAGAGAGTATGTGCCACCTCCCTCCTGACATTTGGGGAGGAAATTACCTACTTCCCTTCCACGTAAAATTTTTGATCCCTTCCCTCTCCCGACAAAATGAGGCTCACGTAAAATACAAAAGCACCTAATCTCAAAATATCCCGGGTTTCGAGAGAGAAAGAAAGGATCTAAATTTCCAAGATCTGAGAGAGGCGCCTACAAAAGATCCTCCCCGCCATTCTTAATGTCATTCTCCTGCTTTGCAGGCTGCCTGCTGTGTGTATGATCTCAAGGATCCAAGAGACACTTTAAGACTGAACCCCATGTAATCACACGCCCTCATGAAACGCCTGCAGTTGTGAAATCCTCATGGGCGATGCACGCGAGTCTGGTTCATCCACAGCCTTTAGTGATCTCCCCTTTACCCGGGTCTCACAAGAGGTTCTGATTATCTTATCCCCCACCTCCAACGGCGGAGTTTATCATGCCCTAGTAAACGCTAACCAACCCGTCAGGATCAATTTCTCCACTGGAGTTGGGAGATGAGCAGCCAGGAGCAAAGAAGGCGACAGCCTAACATGCGGTATGAAACGCCACAAAGTAAGAGAATTAACGGCCAGGGGGGATCCGCTCAGACTAAATCCGTGCAGAGAACTACAAGAGCTCCCAACATTGTACTCCCAAACTGATGAATAAGTGGGCAGGGCAGTCTACTTATCAATCCATGTCGCTGATTCCAAATGACCTTGATGACTTAGCTCATTGCCTTCGTAGCTCTCCACTCCTCCGTCATACCACCAATTCAGAGTAATGAGGAAGCCGAGTCCAGAAGAGGACCACTCCTGCCATTCCGCCGCCACGCTGGCACGAACGCCAAACGCCGCCGGAAGAGAGGGGCCGGTCGAGCATCTGGTCTCCAGAGTCGGGTCCCGAGCATATGCTCACCCGTGGGCCCAGGCATGGCCCCCCCGCTTCTCTACTCACAAGAAGACACCAGACGCCAGCCTCGCCTTCATCAAATGTTTCTAACTTCCTACTGTAATCACATTTAATTGCTTATCTTCCCCCTTTAGCTGATGATATAGAGTCACATAAGCCCCCCAAAGCAGATTAGCTCATCTCTGGCTGCTTTCTTTACAGATTTACTTTACCTCCTGATCCATAATGATCATATGTTGCAATTTTAACCAGTAAAAAATGATATCCTTAACACTGAACACAATTTAACCTTTGTGTATAGAATTCCTTGCAAAATTAGCCTCGAAATGACTCACAGCCTGCCTGGGTCTCACAGAGATCCAGGATCCTCATACTCATTCGGCAGTCAGTGAGGGCCGGTCGCCCTCTCAAGATCTCATTGTGTTCATCTGCAAAGGAAACATTAGGTTTCGCTCTTAATCCATCTTCAAGAAGATGAATCTGTCCGGATAAACTGAGATTTTGGCAAGCCAACAAATTGACATAAGATGGCGCCATACCAAGAAGCTCGCCGACTACCTTGTCATCCTTTCCCTTGATCCACCTGCAACCGAAGAACTGGGGACGGCGGCAGATAAACATCTACTTCCTGAGGACACACCGGCCGCCACAAATGCAATGATAACACATGCAAGTCGCCAAAAGAGCCGCCTAATGCAGGTGGAAGCCGCAGCAAGTGCCGCAAGCGCCCCATGAACAAATTTAAAAGAAGGATCCCCCACCACCCCCTCTTAATCCACGCATCGCTTGCTCCTCACCAGGACTCACCCCCGAGTTCAACAGAGCCCCCGCCCATGCGTGTCCGCACTGAATTCAACCTGGCCAGCCACATGTGTGACTCATCACAGGACTAAACACAAACCATGAAACAAATCAATGCCAAAGCCTGAAATTCTTGGTAGAGAAATTGATCCCACAAGTGCACCCTCGTAAGGTTCATATCTCTGAGCCATATCCATGGGAACCAAAGCCTTTTCTTCGTCCAATGTAAATTAGTCGCTGCCACCGAGAATCCACGCAGCCCCGCCTCCCTTACCATCAACTATGCATCGGGAGGCCCTGAATTATTATTCACTACTGCCAGTCTACAGCGGTGTGAGATACAAATGCTCCGCTGGCCACGTGGGCCAGAGATGTGAGTAAAACACACCATCAAGACCTGTAGAGCAACACAGGTACCATCCCGATCATGGCCCCATATCCTTTCCCTCCTATAAACCCCACCCGGTCATCACTCCTCACATGAGGCCCCACCACCTATGGGCACTTGATGTGCACAGGATCCAGCTCAATCTGCAGCATGAATCATGTACCCTCCTGCCTCTTTGTGGTGATGGTGTCCAGCCTACCATCATCTTAGCCTGCCTACAGACTTTGTCCTGATTCAATGGGTCCACCACACCGGTCATGATATTGCCTCCTGTTGCATGACCTGCACCCAAGAGGTATTATTTTATGGTTGAAGATCTGGGTCCATACAATGCCATTAGAAAGCCTTAACATAAAACATTGGCGAAAAGTAGTCCCCCCGCAACTCATCACCAAACTGGCTCATTATCTCATCAGCGCCCATGTCGACTCTAAGGCAGCCGCACTTCTGCTTACCACAAGTGTTATCAACTCGCCACACACCACAGCGCTGGAAAGGGTAGGGCACCCCTGGCATGGGGCTTGCCCGAAACCTTCACTCCCTCATTATAGAAATTATGGCTTCACGCCTGTGCCGCTTCGTAAGATTGTGGAACTGGTCAGGATCTCCAATCCGCCCACGCCTATGTACTGCATAGATAACTGGCCTAAGCCCCCAGCCATGCCTCCCATAAGTCGGGGATGCCCTCCCATCCACTGTGACATGTTCTCGCAGAGAGTGCGCCGCTCACCTGGTTCGCCATCGGGGATTATCCAGCCGAGGTGGATAAACTTATGAAGTGCCAGGTTTATCGCAGAAGGCAAACACCCCAATGGTCAACGCGGATGCGGTAGTTCCAAAGAGTGGGCGCGAGAGGCATGCGAGACTATACGTGAGCTTAATCTACTGTCCTGCTGATTAGCTTTCTCACACTTCACACCGAGGATCGATTATTTTACCATCGCCCCAGGATGGTATGTTATCGCCAGATGGTTCCCATTAATACCATCGATCCCCATGTGTTCACTGATGCAGAAAACCCTCCTTGATCACCCCCCCCCCTCACTGCCTCCCATCACACACTTTTAACGCTGTTCGGTTAAAGAATGCCAGTGATATCTTACTAAAGGATCGGGTAACCGGCAGATGTTTCGCCAACGCTTCGTGAAAAATTATGGAAGTGTATATAGATGATATGTTGATAAAGTCCAAGACGCCGTGATCATGCCACCTATTGTAACAGGTATTTGACTGCACAACCCACAGATGAAACCTCAACCCGCAAATACTCGGTCGCCGCAGCCGGCTCCTGGGGGATGACCAAAGGATCACCAGGACCATGCCAACCCCTCCCAAACAAAGTCAATCCCCAGAGTCTCCACAAGCTCAAAGAGGTGCAAACTAATGACTTCACCCACTAGGCCGCTTTGGGACGCGATTTCCTGTTCACGACCACTAAAAGCCATTTTTCGCCGCCCTAAAGAAAATACAACTGGGTCACTGAACGGAAGTGAGTCTTGATCCTGCTTTTATCCATCAAGCAAGACGTCAACTTCGATCTGCCAAGTCCCAAATCAAGTGATCTCTTAGTCTACTTAGCAGCTTCAAATACAACAACAAAGGCTACATTGTTAAAAGAGGAATGAAGACTGCAAACAGAGGTCTGATTCTTCACAAATCCTAGGTCAATGAGATCAAGCGATACTTTCTGAAAGCAGCTCGGCCTTAGTCCCTCCTGATACAAGCCACAGCCCCCACCTCTTGCTTCCAAGCACATCCTTATCATAGAGCTTAACCCAACTCCCTCTCCTGAGACCATATATGTTTCTCCGATGATCTGAAACACACATTTGGTCAAGTAATCGAATCCACACACAAGGCATCCAATACAAAGCATAGTTTAAAAAAGGGACAGCCGGCAGACTTCCTATATCCCCTAGTCCGAAGCACACCCTTGACAGCCTTTACTGGTGGATACTTTAACGTCGACGAGAGCGTCTAAACAAAATCGAGGTGAGGGCATCTGGGCTGCAGCAGCTAAGATCCCTCGCATCCTGGGATGCATTTAACAGGCATCCTACTAATTGGTGCCTCTAACAACATGGAACAGAAATACAGGCCATCCTAGCCAGCTTCGAGCTAAGAAATTAATTCTGCCTACCAACATGCTCCTCATCTACAGTGATTCCCAGTTGGTGATCAAGTAAGTTAATGAAGAATTAGAACCTTAGACTTCGAATGCGTAAATATGTGTCCCTGGAGCGAACAAATGAGTAACTTTCCTATTTGAAACCTGGAGCATATCCCCAAGGACCATAACGTGCAGATGCCTGGCTTCGTGGCCGCTTCCCAGCGACTCACCGAAACTATTTCTCGCCTACGCACATCAGCCGCCTTCTTCACTGATCCCCTCGCGAAATAAATGCCAAAGTGACGAGAATCCCTTCACTGATGGACCCCATTTCATATATCTAAGCACAGCGCCTCCTAGTGAGAGAGATAAGCCCATAAACCTAAGTCCGGCCACTAGATTTTCCTAGTTGATGGGCAACTATTCAAACAATCCATAGGCGCTCCTATCCGAATGCCTAAATTCATCTCGAACATAGCTGGGTGATGTTACAGAGTCGCAGAAGGATATGTGCAAATCATCCCGGGCAAAGAACTTAGCTCCATCTGGCCCTATATGTGTACTATCACAACCAAGGGAGGGTCGAGGCCACAATTATATCAGAAAGTGTGGATCATTGCCAAATGACTTGAAGGCTCCGCTCCCGAAATGCAACCCAGGCAAGATCCGATCTCTATTTCAGCCTCGCCCTTTTACTCCACCCGGAATCGATATAATGCACTCACCCTACTTCCCCGTACCAAAAAGAAGTTATTATTGGTGGCCACTAACTAGTTTCAAGAATGGATCGAGGTCGGAGCATTCTCCTTGATCAAAGATAGATGCCACCCACTATCCTGAAGAATATCAGATATCGCATCCCCAAATCAATCAGGTCTCGATAACCAGCCCCAATTGACAATGGTATATCAAACTCTGAGTCAATTGAAGATAAAAATCTATATCTAATTTACCTATATCCTCAGTAGTAATGGTCCGCTGAAGCCTCAAACAAAACCCCAATACAACCTCAAGTAGCAGCTGGATTTAGCTAAAGGCAAATGGGTGATGAACTTCGGTACTGGCCATACACCATCGCCTCTCTAAAAACTCCACCTGATATCCCCGCCGGTAATTACTACGACAGCTATAATCCCTTGCTGCACTTGGCAGTTTCACCATCTCGGGATGTATCGTCCCAATAGGAATATGATTTAATGGTCAAGGATCTGTATTACTTACCTCATGAATGCGAGAGTTTGCAGTAATCCGCATAGCATCCTACTAGCGCCTGCTAGCAAACCCTACAAAATAAAAGGGTCAAACTCTTGAACGCTCCAAACTGTGGAACTGCTCTAAGAAGGATATTTGAGAATACAACTAATCTAAAGTGTGGTGCTCCAACTCCACCAGTAGACTGCATTCAGGATATTTGTTTCGCCAGTTAATCCGAATCATACTTATTTTTAGACAACTCCACATGTAACCCCCTGCATTTGTAATGTGGAAGCCAGCACACATCTTAAGAGTATCATCAATAAAGAATTATTCAATATCTAGCGTACATGTCGTGTATTTTTCTCCTTTTGCAGGGTTAAATTAAGTCGGGTGGCATCAGAAAATAACCTACCGGCTCGATTAGATCTTTGCTCCCAACTAGTCAATTAAAATCAAGGTGCCTTGAGAAAATGACTTACTGGCCAGTTCGGTAACATCCTTGGTGAGTCATCGGGTGGCGCGGAAAATGACTTCTGTGGCTCGGAGTTAGATAACATCCCAGCTAGTGGTCGAATTAAAAAAAAGTCCCGTTAAGCCTTGAATGACTGCAGAAGCCCAGTTAGATAACATCTAGCCCCAGTCGAATTAAAATGGGATGGCGTAAAATGACTGTCAGAAGCGGTTGGATAACATCCGGTTGGTCGAGCCAAAGTCCGGGTGGCGCGAGTGGCCTGCCCAGGGCGGGTTAAGATGGCATCTAGCTGAATTGAGTCGGTCGATTGGCGCGAATGACTGCCGACGGTTAGATAACATCTGGCGGTGAATTAAAGTCCAGGTGGCGCAGAAAATGACCTGCCTGACTCAGTTAGATAACATCTAATTGGTCAAATTAAAGTCCGGATGGCGCAAATAATGACTTATCCGGCCCAGTTGGATAACATCCGGGCCCGGTCGAGCAAAGTCAGTGGCGCGAAAAAAATAACCTACTCGGCTCGGTTAAATATTAACATCTATTTGGTCGGCCCCTACAAGCCGGCATAGGCGCGGAAAATGACCTATCCGGCCCAGCATAGTTAATATCTTACTAGCCTACACGAGAGTCCGGAGGGCGTAGTACGGTAAGCCCTATCCGGCCCATTATAGGTAAGTGTTATCTTATTCGACAATGCACCGGGATAGCTAGCACAACTCGGCATAAGATCAGAGCAAGTATAGCGAATAGAGATATCCGTCCGTAGGGATAATTATAACTCTCTTTGGGCTAGCCAAAATAAAGTATTTTTCCAAAAGCGAGAAGATAAAATGCCTTTCAAAATGTCAAGTTATAGAAACGAGGAATAAAATAATACGCGAGAGAGTGCGCTCGACGACAAGCGACAATTCGAGCCTGGCCCTCGCAACCCAAACAACCTTGGGTTCGCCATCATCCGATCTGTTAGCGAGCCGAGCGGAATATCTACTCCTTCCTCAGCAGCCGGGAGATCTTTGACTGGAAAATCTTCTCCAATAGTCTCGGCAGGCTCGTGAGGCGAGACGGGGCGAAGAAGAGCGTGGGGCATCAGTTCCACGAAAGATACGGAGGCAAAGGCGTTGGTGGTAATACAGCATCCGGTACGGGATCATAAGGCTTGCTCTACGTATATGCGTGTATAGCTTCTTGACCATAGACATAGTCCAGAAATCACATCCTTTGCTTGCATGAGTCGCCTCCGGTGTCGACTACTCAGCGAAACTCTTCTCGGAAAACGCGAAGTCCTCTTTGATGGCCACAGCTCGTGAGCGGGGAACTGATCAGCTCGATGGTAGGCAGTATTCTCTTCCTCAGCCCTCGCGGACTTCCTTCCGGCGAGGCACGTCGGCGAATTCAGTTCGGACTTCGACCTTCAGCCGGCCACCATCGTATGGTCGGGCGCGTGGACCGGGATAGTTCGATTCCACCTACGCCGGGCATTGCTCCTCCTCGGTCTCAGCCAGCGCCATCGGCCGTTTCATGTCGGGCGACATCCCTCTCGCCTCATACTGGCAGCCTATCCGTCTTCTTTGGCCTCCGCTCAGCGTTAGGCGGTTAGCGAACACCTCTTTTAAGAGAGGCATCGAGCTCTCCTGTGAGAAAGTCTATTTGAACATCTGGTGAAGCTTCTCTTCATCCTGCTTGATTAGCCAATTCACGGTGTGAGGACATGTTCAAATGGCGGTGATGGCTACCTGGCAAGTATTAAGTAAGGCGGTAAGTATGGTTCGGAGCTTTTTATAAGAATTACTTTACCAGCTCTACCGACTAGACGAAGTTACAGTTGCGAATCTACATCCCGTCCTGGACTATTTGAGGAATATCCTCTTTTATAGTACCCAAAGGAACAACCACATAATACTTCCGCAACCCGGCTTCCCGGCTATTCACGGGCATCAGTAAGCGTTCTCGAGTGCAAGTGGCCTAGGCGATCATTCGCGGTCGCCCCGGGTGAAAGGCTTCGGTGATGGAGGATGAGCTTGATGTCGTCAGGCCCGGGTGCTATCCTTCCTCCATCGCGGAAGCGAGTAGTGAGGAGATAAGAGTTTGCGATATCCGTCGGGAGCGGTGGCCTCTTGTGCGGTGCCCATGAGTTAGCATTGCTCGGCTTTCGATTGGTGAGGAGGGTAGACCACGTAGTGCGGGCGGGTCAGTACTCTCCTTGGCTCTCCACGGGCAATGTCCTCTGGACCAGGCGGTCATTAGATCGGGTCTTGAGAGCTCGAATCATGATTACTGCGTGCGAACCGTCCGGGTGAGGGTAGGTTGATCATGACCCCGATCGGCCTCCACTCGGCATCCTCACGCCGCTTCGCTTCACAGTGGCGTAACGATCAAATAACCTAGTCATCTCTTCTTCCTCTTCTTCCTCTTCCCGAGATGACGACTAGGTTCAAAGCAGACAGGTATAAAATCTTCCACTTGGGCCAGGGAGTACTCTTCACCGGCTTGTCCCTTCTTTCAGGTTGCGATGCTGGGGCGGGCTTGTTCCTTTCTTGGTAGATAAAGCCTCGTAGAGGGCGGATACCCCTTTCGTCCGATCAGTCTGGTGGTGAGCTAGAATCCGGTAATAGAGGTCGACCAGTGCAAAAGCGAGGCCCGCGTGAGCTTGTTCGGTGTGATGCTTGGCCTTTGGGTCCACTAGTTGATGGCGCCGCGGCCAGTGAGTAAACTTAGCGGTCGGAGGTAGAAGTGCTCCCGGAATCCTGATCTCTAGGCGTGAGCGAGAGGGATAATTGGAAGAATTTATGAGAACGAGGGCCGTCACAACATCAGAGAAAGGTTCTTTAATGTAGAAGAGACCCGTAATGGTGCTCACGTTCGAAACCTCAGCGGTCTGAATCTTCTCGAGGCTCCTTCTCTACCTTGTACCCGATCCTACCTCTCCGATTTTTCCTGCACCAATAATTCCTGATCGATCGCGCGTGAGACATGTGTGTATCTAAACTCGCCGCTTCCTAGTTCTACTACGCTGGGAAGGCGCTGACCGAGTTAATATCGAAGCGGTAGTAGGAGAGCCACGAGTCTCATCCACAAGGCCCCCTCGCTCTAGAATAACTCATTACGCCTCTGTTTTGGGAATTGGAGTCCATTCACGAATTGCGGTAGGGAATCCGGGATGGAAACATAGACATCCGGCCCCGCCGCCTTAATGTCGAAGAATGATAAAGCAAATCTCGACTAGTGAAGGTCATTTGGTATAAGAAGTTGAGCGTTGCATCAGGTTAGAATTCGGATTATGGGATGAGCGAGTAAATGACATACAGTAGAAGTGCAAAAACTATTTAACAAGGGCGGGCCTTTGGAAAAAATCGGTCATGAGGATTGCTCCGGGTAAAAAACACGGCATTGTGTTCCCCACCCATAGTGGACTCATCCGGCTTGTCCATTAACTTCAAGTCAATGTCATCAGGGATCTCGTAGTAAGTTCTCAATTCCTCCATTGTTAGGGACGAGACGATATGGCTTGCAAAACGTGCCCTGTGGCAGGCCCTCGTTTGCGACTGCAGTGGTGGAAGTTTCTTATCGCCTTTACCATTCTGAAGCGGATCGGAGGGGGAAGAAGCCAGTATCGGCCCCACGGCTAGCACATCAAATGAGTAAAAGGCAAAATCACCAAACCATCAGGGCTAATAAATACTAAACCTACCCTACATGCAAGAACTTCCCATGGATAAAGTAGGTAGTAAGATTGACTCTGCTTATAAGGGAGAAAGAATTACTATAAAAATGGGAGGCTGAATAAGCGTCTGAGAGCGATTCGAAAACAAGCCTAAAGTCTGACAAGCGTGTATGCAGAAGATTTAGAATTGGGGAAAGGAATGTAAAACGCATAGAGGATGATAAAGATGGGAAAAGAAAGAGCTCGATGACTCACTACATACCCATTGCTGGGGCTACGGGCACATTAAAATGCGACGCAACCTATAACTCCACTGAGTAAACCGGCTTCACGGTGACACTCCAACTCTTAGGGCACAATAGGGGTATACGGGCCGGATTAGTGGGGCCTCTTGTTATACCAACCTGTTGGGCCCCCACCCAGCGCCGTTCCATTAACTTCGTGCTAAATATCGGCCCAGGTGGCGATGGTTAGCCAGTACCTTGAGATAGAAAGTAAATTACAGACATCGGTAGAACAAAGTACATAAATGTCGAAAAGAAATACGATTTTATTGGCGTAGCAGCCGGCATTCATCATTATTCATATCCTTACAAGTAACAACCAATGATCGTATTAAAAGCATTGCCTCTGATTCGTCAGTCAAAATCTTGGCGGGGCGAAAGCTTGATAGCGAGAGAGCGAAGAGGAAGAAGCTGATAGCAAAATTCTTGCAAAAAAAAAATAGAAAGGCTGAAGTAAAAGCCGATTGGGATGGGGGGTGTCCTTGGATGCAAAGGGTTCCATTCGGGTTTAGAACCGCAGGCTGACGAAACATGGATGTGCATTTGGGCACAAAACCGAACCATCTCGATCTGAATTAGATTCATGCTTAAAGCGAAGCTCAAATGGTCGATCGCGGTCATCCCTTCATTAAGCGATCTACCGTCGATTCTCGGC
This sequence comes from Tetrastigma voinierianum, assembly GCA_016808115.1. NCBI lineage: Eukaryota > Viridiplantae > Streptophyta > Magnoliopsida > Vitales > Vitaceae > Tetrastigma > Tetrastigma voinierianum. Next base: position 9,391 of record JAEQBH010007442.1, on the reverse strand, counting down.
TGACGTTCAATTATCCTTCTCACGATGAAGAAAGCGTGGATAACAAATGGCCTGTGGACCTCGTCACCCTCGACCTTTTATACGCCCATTTGCATTGCCTCCTTAGTGCGTCTAGCGCCCACGCGACATCTAATGCACATTCAAAAAAGTTAGAAAATTCACATTGGAACATACCCGGCATTGATTACCTCATTTCCCGATATGATGGTCGCGTGTTCTCTTTTTCAATAGGGGGCGGTCACCCTCACCGTAGGAAAAAGGGAGCATTAATGGAGTGCCACGAGCTTTGGCCCCGGGCCCTCTGCCAGTGAGCTCGGTCTGACTAAAGGCTACGATTGGGCCGGCCCGTCAGGCGGGACTTGCCGAGCCCGACTTAGGAGTCGGTTGAATATCCTCTCTTAGCCCGGGAAGGGATTGGCATTTGGGGTCACCATATCTGGAGAGGTTTATTTATGATGGTGTGGATAGACTCCCCTGGAGAGGCATGCGCCGCTTCCATGCCTTGCTAGTGAATTCAAGGTGAATAGCGCTCCGAGTTGTATTCGGAAAATATGTCCACTTAAAAGGGAAGAACTAGTCTCCACGCGTGATGTGTCCACCTTCTCCTCGATCTTCCTTTAAAAGGAAGAACTAGTCTCTGCATGTGAGATATGCGACACCTTCCCCTTCCGATTTGGGAGGAAATTATCCACTTTCCACGTAAAGTGGATCTCCTTCCTCTCTGATAAAAGGAGGTCAGGACATAAAATAAGGTAAGCACTCTAGACCGAAATATCTCAATTTTGGAGAGAAAGAAAGGATCCTAACCCCGGCATCGGAGCGGCGGCGGAGACCACTCCGCCCGCTCTTGTGTCTGTTGCGGAGTTGTCACGGGCGGAGTGTATGATCAGGCGATCAATGACTCGAAGATTGCAGACCTCGTAACATATATAGTTATCCCAAAAAAAATACTAAAAAATTTATTTTCTCATTTTTGGTTTCCTTTGAAAATATAAAAGAAAATAAAATATAATAAAAATTACTCAAAATTTTCTTTTCTTCATGTCTTCCTCTTTATTTTCTATTTTTAGTAATTTTTAAGTTCTAAATTGAGCTTATTATCCCGTGTGGAATTGCTCAGCATTATGGAAGTCTTTTCTTTAAGGATATAGACCACCCAAGAAGCAAAACCAGCAAACTATTTGTGCGCCACCACTGTAACCTTAAACTTGAAAGGGAGGCCTTTCCTTGAGTGAAGTGTTTGGTAGTGTTGCAGTTTCTGTTTCTGCTTTTCCTATTCTTACATCTCTTTTCTAATTTCGTAAGGTGCGAATTAAACGAGGTAATAAATGAATCGTGCGGTTGTACCCGCCGGTAATCATCATGCCACGGATGGCCTTGAAGACATCCAAACTAAGGAGACCTCCACATTCCCAAAGGACTCTCCATATGGATCCTGGAAGATATCATAGGTTTGCAGCGGAAATAAAAGTATACTTACTCATTGAAGCGTAGAACTTGGTGTCTTCAATACATCAGGCGAGAATTATATCACTTTTCAGAATTTGTTATGAGTTTTTCACAGTACGAACACCCTTTCAATATCTCTTATTTTTCCATAATGGTTTTTCAAATGTGAGAGGTCTTCTATATCAGGAAGATGATAGAGTTTCCAACCTTTTTTTTTCACCCGACCACTAGTAGGTGTCTCGGGTTCTGTATTTATAGACACGAGATCACACAGGAGACACATCCCTTGGTTGTGTCTCTTGGGTTACGGGTCAGGTCAAGCCCACTTGGGTGACCCATACCCATAATCCAACATCTCCCACTCACCAATGTTGGGCTTGACTCATCATAAACATCATCCTAATAATTCAAGCCGAGAGAATACAAATCATGCGGGTGGGCGGACCAGGTACGACCTAAAACACATCGATGGTGGGAGCTCAATACAAACCTATCCACTAGGCCATATAGGAGACATCAGCCTCCTTAAGGGTAAGGCCCGATGCTTATTTGCCGGCATCTTTCATAATACACATGATCAAGTATGATTCAACCTCTCAAGAATCCATACTTAGATCTCTCTTACAATTACTCAATACTTTAAGTTATTTCAAGCTTTATCAAGCGAAATAACTCCGACCGGTGAATATAAGTAACAGGTGTATAAGAAAATAATACTTTTTCTTTCGCCCTCATACCAATCATATTTGTGTTAACTCGCTTTTCTAGGAATGCTTCGTTAAGCCGAGAAATTAAGGGAAGTCGGACCCTATTTTGGGAAAGGATTTTCATGTCCTCTCCTATGGGATTTTGAGACATCTAAATGTCTCTAATATACTCTCAAAGTATTATTGGAGATGGTTTTGTTTAAAAATAAGGCAGTATAACTTAGCTAAGTGAAATAAATAAATTGACCTAAAAGTTATATGATTTAATGCTAAATAATATAGAATAAATAAAATGGAATAATAACAGACATGAATTCTAGTCATGTGAAGAAAAGAGAATACATGTATAGTTGGTATATAAAGTAGCATAGAATACATTCCTATGATGATAAGAGATATGTGAAAGTGCTCTTATGAATATGAGAATAATGGATAGTGAATATCTCATATGCATGCATGATATTATTCATGTATATGGGATATATCACCCAACGTAATAAAATTAATTGCCTGCTTATGACCAAGTAGATGGATAGATGGACATGCCTATTAGGGATACAGTTGTTGTAACATACAGATATAGTTAGCCCCATTTGGGTCATTCACCAGCGACCGTTTGGGTGCATCTGATCTGTTGTCTGAGATAGAATCCTTTGTCTCGTACAATGATAGTACCCTCGGGTACATACAACCCTTTCCCGTATCCACTTCTTTGGAAAATGCAAGCATGACACATGTAAAAAGAGATGAAGAGATATGGATAAATGAGACATGAATCATAAACAAAGGAAGTAATTTGTAATATATAATAGAAATATAAAATACATGAATAGTCATTAATACTATGACTAAAATGATATGGAATTCAATAGACAAAGCTTGAGTTAGCATAACACATAAGTTAACATAATAAATTAAATTATCTAATTGTGGTAAGTTCATAAATTATGAGATTACAAGTTATAAGATTATATATATATATATATATGCAAAGCAAGTTATATGGTATTTGAATGTGATGATCATGGTTAGTGGTCATCCGTGTAGGATTACTAAGCTTTATGCTTAGCACGGGTGTTGCTCAGGTGTGAGTGCGGCGACTCGGGAACAAGGCGATTCCATAATCCAAAGGCTATCTTGGTGATAGGTGCTCACATGGAGTGTTTATTTTTAATGTTTTATTACGAACATTATAATGAATACAAAATTTTAGGTACAATGAAAGATATATTAAATAATATGTAAGTGATGCTTTGAGCAGCTTCACACTTAATTGAGGTATGATAGTGTGGTTCTATAATATATATTAAATTATATGATTATATATAAGGAATGTTTTAGAACTGCTCAGTTAATCAGGTTTAAAGTCTATAGTTTTGTGACACCCTTTCCTAACACGGAGGGGCTAGGTTGGGAGTGTCGCTAGCGATAATCCTGATAAAGCCGGGGCTGAAAATTTGTTTTAACAATCCACATGTCTTGTAAAAATATTCTCGACATTTGCTTCCTTGCATTGCCTAGGAGGCGGGCTACATGATGCCTTCCATCGTTGATAAGGCTATCTGGGTGTTTTCTTTCTACCAATGATATTGCATGTCGGTCAGCGAAGCATATCCGGACGTTGATTTAAGTTGGTCGGGATCGCCTCCCCCGATTAGCATATGTATAACCCGATCAATCGCAAATCTCTCCTTGGTATAAAGCACATGTCATTGTTTTTTAAATATCCTAAAGATTCTCTTGACGTCATCCGGTGTTTTACGGCTTGGATTAGAATGAAATCACCTTGCTAATATTTGCACTAGCATATGTCTAGACGTGTGCACATCATTGCATACATCCCGGACCAGATAGCCCTTTGGAGTGGAGTGCTAGATATTTGTTCTTTCTCTTGAGGCGACTGGGGCTATGCTCTCAGAGACTAAGGCTCAAATTTCTCTCAACAAGGGTGTCCATAGGCTTGCAATCATGCATATGGTAACGCTGCAACATTTTCTTTATATACGTCTCTTGAGATAAACCCAGGAGGCGTTTTGAGCGATCCCTTAGGATCTTACACCAAGTACATAGCTAGCCTCCCCCAAGTCTTTCATTTCGAAATTTGTGATAACCACTTCTTGGTCACATCTATCAATTGCCTATCATTTCCATCTATTAATATGTCATCGACAACAAGAGGACAAATTATGAGGTGGTTATTTAAACGTTTAATATACACACAATGATCCTCTTCCATCATTGTAAAACCATCTTTCAACATGGCTTGATGAAATTTGAGGTTCCATTGTCTTGAGGCCTGTTTAAGACCATAGATGGATCTTCGAGCTTAAAGAAAACTGCGCTCCTGTCCTTTGAGCTCGAAGCCTAAAAGGTTGATCCATATAGATTTCTTCATGAGCTCTCACATTAAGGCAGGTCTTAACATCCATTTGGTATAACTCTAGATCCATTCTTACCACAATAGTTAGAATGAGGCGAATTGATGCGAACCTGACCATGGGCGAGAAGGTCTCTTCATTGTCAATTCCCTCTTGTTGTGTGTAACCCTTAGCTACTAATTGAGCCTTATATATGTCAATTGTCCCATCCGCCTTGTGTTTAATGTTGAGAACCCACTTGTTCCTAATGGTCTTACGACCTGGAGGTAAATCAACCAAATCCCATACTCTGTTTGATTCCATTGAATTCATTTCCTCTTTCATAGCTTCAAACCACTCTTTAGCTTTAGGACCGGAAAGAACCTGTTGTATTGTTTGGGCTCTTCTTCATCATGACAATCAGAAAGCTTCCCCACAAATCTCAAAGTAACAGCGGGGAATTTTCTCCTGATTACTACGTCGAGGTTGAGGTGTTCATGATCTTGCTCCATAGGAACATGATGAAAATTATCCTCGGCTTTCGGCAGTGGGGTTGAAACTTCTGCCTCATTGTCGGGAGTCTGTAAGTGTTGAATCAATGATTCTTACAACCTCACCGACCTCAGGATCTTCCATTTCATAGAAATGAGTATCCTATCTCTCACCTCATCGAAAAAGTCCTCTTCCCGAAATCTGACATCTCATATTTCGATTTTGTTACACTTCCATTTATATCTTTGAAGATATATCCTTTGGAGGACTCGAGTATCTTATGAAAATACATTCTTCCTCTTAGGACCAAGCTTCCCATATTCATGAGAAACATTATGAACATAAGCTCGCACACCCCATGGGCTTATTAACATCAAATCGTGCATCACACCTTTCCATACTTGATACAGAGTGGAAGGAATAGACTTAGATGGAACTCTATTTAGAATGTAGGTTGTAGGTTGTAGTCATTAGTGCATCCCCCCAAAAGGAGATCGAAACTCTTGCTTCGTAAGCCATCACGACCTTACCATGTCCAGTGTCCTATTCTCTTTCATACCATACCATTTTGTTGCGACATGTAAGGAATGGTAAGTTGTCTAGCTATATTCTTTTCAGCACAATATGCTTTAAATAGGTCAAATAGATATTCACATCCTCTATCGATCCATAAAGATTTGATTATTGTGTTTAATTGATTCTCAACCAATCTGCTATATCTTTTGAAGCAATCCAATACTTCAAATCTATGGGAGATCAAATAAATGTGACTGAATCGAGTGAAATCATCTATAAAAGTGATGAAGTATTGAGCTCCATGTCTTGCCCTCACATTCATTGGGCCACAAATGCTCCGAGTTTAATAAGCCTAAAGGAAAACATGCCTCTCGCTTTACCAAAAGTCAATATCAAGGTTCTTCCTCGCTGTGCATTGCTCAAGATGACTGCAAATCTATCTTATCTATATATCCCAAAAGATCAGCTTTAGACGATCCTGCCCTATGTGTCCCAACCTTGCATGCCATTTAACATCGTTCATAGAAGAACTACTACTTGAATTTCCAGTGACAAAAACATATATGGTTTTATTGATTGGAATAGTATCTAATACAATAAACCTGTCTGAAAGAAATCCATACCCATAAACTATGTTGTCTAGTAATACCTTAACATAATCTTGTTCAAATACAATTTTAAAACTAAGCTTAACCAAAACTACAACGGAAACAAAATTCCAATGAATTTCCGACACAAAAAGCACATCATGGAAATAGAGAGTGCAACCCTTCCGCATCAACAATTTGCAGGAGCCAATTCTAAGCATGTCCGCTGATGTGTTATTTCCCATGTAAATGCTCCTACTTCCCTTCGGAATTCGACGAAAATCCACATATGCATTGCGATCCCACGCTATGTGGTCAATAGCTGCTGAGTTTACAATCCAATAAGGAACAGTCTCAGTCAACATTAAGCAACTACTAACAAATGCATTATGGAAATGAATTTGGTCATATATTACCTTTGACTCAATGTAATCACTAGCAAAGTGACCAGGCTTCCTACAATTGAAGCAATTCATGTTCTTGCTTTACTTTCCTACGCTCTTTCCACTCTTGCGCTTATTTTCACTTAGATTAGTCTTGTTTCCTCCCTTCTTAGGCTTGAAACCTTTCACTTTCCATTTCTTCCGTCCTATGCCGGAAGATCCAACCTTGTTGGATTCAATCATATAAGCCTGTCCACTAGACTTATCAACGAGAAGACAATCCTCCTATAACTCTACATGTCGTGTGACATCATCAAAAGTTTTGATATTGTCGATATGGGTAAGATTTATCCTAAGATGCTCCCAAGCATGTGGAAGAGAGCCGGATTACGCTTGGACTTGTTGCTCATCGCTTAACTCTCATGGCTAGAACCCTTCAAACACTTATCATGTTTGACATGACAGTAAGGTGTTGCCTCATGGTATGATTCGACTGCTTCTTGTAAGCGTCAAATTTTAGAGTTAGCTGACGCAACCTAGTAGTTGAAGTACCACCAAATTGTATCTTAACAACGTCCCAAACGGCCATGGCTGAGCGATTATTTTCAAAGCGCAGAATCAGATCATTTCTCATGCTGCTTAATATCAAAATGCAAGCAACTCTATCCTTGTGCTTATAGGCTTGATATGCTATCTTGCCTATGTTGGGCAGTCGTTCCATGCTCAGGCTCAACCATCGCATGGTTATTTCTAGCATGTCTTGCTCTTCCAAGAGCAATTGAATCTTATGATGCCAAACATCATAGTTTTTATCATTCAATTTGTCTCCCTGGTTCAAATCAAGCAACTATGCTTCTAGTAGCAGCCATTCCAACTAAATGTGAGAAAATTTAGCACAACCTCACAATCTACGATTCATAACATGTCACAAAGTTCTAAATTAAAACAATAAAACTAGTCTTGTCAAAGAAACAAAAGGTTATCATATTGAGACCAATCAATCTCTCTTAACATAACTTAGTTTATACTGTTAAATTTAAACTTGCGCCAATAATTTTATTAGGAGAAACATACTCAATTCTCATCCTAATATCCCACACACAAAAAAACATGCTCTTATTCTTAAGATAAATAAATAAATAAATAAAATGTATATCATTGCATGTGGAACAAATATCTGTGATATATCATATAACAAGAAGTCATTCGTAAGGAAAATCTAAATATGTTTGATATAGCATATATATATATATATATATATATATATATATATATATATATATATATATATATATATATATATATATATATATCTACTGGTGGCCTTCATGTTCTTTTCTAGCAAATTCCTTTTCGCCAATGTCCTTACATTTTCTTCTCACCCATGGGAATGCATTCATAGATTTTCCAATTGCCTAATACCACTTTGTATTTACTTCTGTGTTGTTCCTTTAATTTAGGTATAATCTCATTATATTTTACGTCGCTTGCCTCTTCTACTAACGTCTTTCTTTCATATTCCCATGAATCAAGCAAGGAATCAAGCACTATCCCCATCTGTTTTTCCACTGACAACTCATAGTGCTCGCTGAAAATCATCTGAAAGTTCCAATACTTGTTATATATGACACCAATGTGTTCTTCCATGTAATGATTTGGGTCTTTCTTATATTCACATAATCGCCCAGCACCATCATTTGTTCTCCTACTATATAAAAAGAGTGGAGGAAACTAATATCTCTTAGCTTTATTTGTTTCTATCTATAACTACTACTCCATACATGTATTGAACAATCAAGAAATAAATCATTCAATATTTTCAAAAAAATCAGACAACTCTTCATGCTCTGGAAAGATTTTCATTGAATAGGAAATTTAAAAATAAAAATTTTAAAATTCGCCGAAAACGGAGTCTAAATAAGGTCATACGGGCCAGTCAAAGTTCGATCAACAACAATCAAAGCTATCAGTCAAAGTCATCTGACATGTCAGCATGTGGTCAATGTGCCACATCATCGCTTGACTACCACGTCATCAGTCAAACGCCACGTCAACATATGAGGTTCACTGGGCCGCTTACTCGTGGCTTCAGCCACATCGTGGATGGTGACCACGACCACCCGCCGCCACCGGCCACCACCATTTTCTCCTACGACGCTTCTACGCTACACATCGGTCGATCGGGCCAAAAAATTCAAAAATCCATTTTTGCGTAAACTCGAAAATCTTTAATAACCAACCAAAACTCCAAAATTACAAAAATGCTGGAAAGGTCTCGGCAAGATCTTTCCATCCATACCAAATTTGCATCAAAAAACAGACACAAAAAATACAAAAAAAAAAAAATTATATTCGTTTTCTCTATGTTTTTTTTTTTCAAAAAACCAACTTATGCAAAAAGAGCACTATACTGGCTCTGATACCAATGTAAGATATCATAGGTTTGTAGCGGAAATAAAAGTATACTTACTTGTTGAAGTGTAGAACTCAGTGTCTTCAATGCATTAGGCAAGAATCAAATCACTTTTCAAAATCTATTCTGAGTTTTTCACAGTATGAACACCCTTTCAATCTCTCCGATTTTTCCATAATGATTTTTCAAATATGAGAGGTCTTCTATATCAGGGAGATGATAGAGTTTCCAACCTTTTTTTTCACCAACTCTGTAAGGTGTCTCAGGTTCTTGTATTTATAGGAACCTAAGATCACTTTTCAGGGAGACACATCCCTTAGATGTGTCTCTTGGGTTACGGATCAGGTCAAGCCCACTTGGGCGACCCATACCCATAACCTAACAGATCCCAACGCTGGTGGTCAACCACAGCGAGGATTTATGGGGAAAAGACGCAAATGAGTTCAATCTAGACTGGTTTGTCAGAAAACATGTTCGCCCGGTCGCA